>CM076571.1:890685063-890954707 GCA_034641835.2 Pinus albicaulis
TGGGAAATGAGCTTACTGCATTGTTTTGCAGTAACCAAAGAGATAGCGGCAGGAGGTGGTACCTCTGGTATCCTGTACAACTTATTTCCCAAAGTAACAATAACAACATGAGGTCGAGACTCATACACAGCATGACACTTCCACATGTATGGTTGTCCTAATAATACATCAGAAACATCAATAGGAGAAACGTCACATAATACCTCATCCGTGAAGGGCTTGATGCTATAGGGAAGGCGGCACTACTGGCTGACGGGGAGATCTCATCCTTGGTGAAGCCACCCGATGATGTATGGATGTGGGTGAGATATGGTTGGAAAGCCCAACCGCTTCAAGGCGTCTGCTAAAATGAGGTTCTTTTGGCTCCCATTGTCGACAATGAACTGTACAAGGGAGCCCTTTACCCACATCTGGGAGTTGAAGAGACGTTCCTCCTCCTCTGGATCTTATGGTTCCTCCTTCTAGATCTTTGTAGTGGCAATAGTGGAGTTGGGCTCCCCATCAATAATTTGTTTCCCTTTTTCATTCCCCTTTTCAGGTTCTAATTTGGAGTCGAAGCATGCATCTGACTCAGAAGCCCTCATCTCGGCCACTAGCGACTGCTTGGCCCGAAACTCACTTGTGTTGTGAGTGGAGCTCTTATGGAACTCACACCACTTTCCCGTGTCCTTCTTTCTTGTGGTCACATTTGACGAGAAAGTGGTGTGAGTTCCATAAGAGCTCCACTCACAACACAAGTGAGTGTCAGGTGAAGCAGTCGCTAGTGGCTGAGATGAGGGCTTCTGAGTCAGATGCATGCTTCGACTCCAAATCAGAACCTGAAAAAGGGAAACAAATTATTGATGCGGAGCCCAACGCCACTATTGCCACTACAAAGATCTAGAAGGAGGAACCATAAGATCCAGAGGAGGAGGAACGTCTCTTCAACTCCCATATATGGGTAAAGGGCTCCCCTGTACAGTTCATTGTCGACAATGGGAGCCAAAAGAACCTCATTTCAGCAGACGCCTTGAAGCGGTTGGGCTTTCTGACCACATCTCACCCACATCCATACACCATCGGGTGGCTTCACCAAGGATGAGATCCCCTCATCAGCCAGTAGTGCCGCCTTCCCTATAGCATCAAGCCCTTCATAGATGAGGTATTATGTGATGTTTCTCCTATTGATGTTTCTGATGTATTATTAGGACAACCATACTTGTGGAAGTGTCATGTTGTGTATGAGTCTCGACCTTATGATGTTATTGTTACTTTGGGAAATAAGTTGTACAGGATACCAGAGGTACCACCTCCTGCCGCTATCTCTTTGTCATCGCAAAAACAAAACAATGCGTAAGCTCATTTTCAAAACTAGAAATTATTTTCCGATGATCCACCCCTAGGCAAGAAGGATACTATGGCCACGACCTCCAAACAGGCTCTCGTATGACAACAAATGGACAAGGTTGTGGAGGAGTATGGACATCCTCACCTCACCGACAGGGGTTCCTAATCGTCAGCCGAGCACCCATTGAACCCATAAATGGTCAGGCCGCCATCCAACGGACCCACCTATCGTTACTTATTATGGAGAATGATGAAATCGAAGAGTGCGCATTTAGGAGTCGTTGCGTAAAGGTCGTGGCCAAGTTCATCGCTTCGTGGGAGCCTGATCATTGGTAACAAGAAGGATGTGACGGGAGACTCGTATCGACTATTGGCCACCGAACAAGATCACTCGTCGAATAGGTACCCAATCCCACCATCGAGATGACTTTCCGGACCAACTCAAAGGTGCAAAATATTTCAGCAAGATCGACTTGAAGTCTGGGTATCACCAGGTACCAATTGAACCCTCTGATGTGTGGAAGATTGCCTTAAAAGCCAAGGAAGGCCTTTTCGAATGGCTGGTCATGCCTTTCGGGTTGACGAATGCTCCCGCCACCTTCATGAGGATGATGGATGACATCTTGCGGCCATTCACCAACTCATTTATAGTGGTGTACTTGGATGACATTCTGATCTTCAGCCAGACTTGGGAAGAGCACCTTCACCACATCCGACAAGTCCTCCAAACACTGCGGCAACACAAGTTGTGTGCCAATTTGGAGAAGTGCACTTTTGGCATGACCCAGGTTCAATATCCGGGATACATTATTGATGAAAGGGGGGTGCATGTGGATCCAGCCAAGATCCAAGTCATTCGGGATTGGCCAGCCCCAACCACTATAACAGAGCTTCGCAGCTTTATGGGTCTTGCTAATTTCTACCGGAGGTTCGTGTTGGGATTCTCTCACATCACTTGGCCCTTGAGTCAAGTCACTAAGGGAGGAGCGAGAGCAAAAATTTTTTGGTCAGAACCTCAACAGAAGGCGTTCACAGAAAAAAATCGCCTTTGTTCTACCCTAGTGCTCACATTACCAGACTTGCAACAACCATTTGAGATCGAGACAGATGCCTCTGACTATGCTATTGGGGCAGTTCTTACTCAACAGGGACATCCAGTGGCATTTCACAGTGAGACATTGTCTGACACAGTTCGCAAGTACCCCACATATGACAAAGAAATGTACTCCATTATGCAAGCTTGTCGATAATGGAAGCATTACATTTTGGGGAAGGAAACAATCATCCACACAGACCACAGGCCCCTGCAGTTCATACAGACACAAGGGAAGTTGCAGAATGATCGCCATCAAAAGTGGTCCACATATCTGCAACAGTTTCATTTGAACATCAAGTACAAGAAGGGTAGCACCAATAATGTTGCAGACTGCCTCAGCCGACCACCGATCGTGGCGCTCACCACCGTGCTCAACTCTTGTGGGCACGAGACTTTTGATTGGCCACTTCTCTATGAGAGTGAGCCAGAATTCGGCCACACTTACAAGGCACTCTTGGGGGGTACGCAAGTTCCAAATTTTCACCTCCAAGATGCACTTTTGTGTCACCTGGGACACCTTTGTGTTCCCTCAAGCGAGCGTGCCAAGATGATATGGGAAGCACACTACAGTCGAGATGCTAGGCATTTCGGGGTTGAGAAAACAGTAGCAATACTGCAGAAGTATTTATATTGGCCGAACCTTCGAAAGGATGTCGAGAAGCACATCAGATCCTGCACTGCTTGTGCCATTGCCAAACCGACCATCAAGAAGCAAGGTCTATATACTCCACTACCTACCCCTAGTCGACCGTGGGAATCCATCTCCATGGATTACATGTCGGGCCTGCCCTCTACTAAGAATGGAAATGACTGTGTTTTCGTGGTCGTTGACAGATTCTCGAAGATGGCCATTATGGCGGCCTGTAAGAAGAATATCACAGCAGAAGCCACTGCTAAACTCTTCTTTGAACGAGTGTGGGTGCACTTTGGGATCCCATAGTCTATCATATCAGATTGAGATAGCAGGTTCCTCAGTACATTTTGGTCCAGCCTGTGGTCAATGTTGGAGACAAAGCTCATCAAGTCCACAACTTTCCATCCCCAAACAGATGGCCAGACATAGGTCGTCAACAGAATGATTGTACACATTCTGCGCATGTACAATTCAAAGCATCCCCGCACATGGGACGAGAGCCTCCCCTATGTACAACATAGTTATAACCGGGCTCTCCACAGTTCAATTGGCCATATCCCCTTTCAGGTGGGCTTGGGATTCCAACCACTCTGTCCCATTGACGTAGCCATGCCATTTGCAGCTACTCAAGCCAATTCAGCTCATGTCCAGTCTGAAGTTGATAAAGCAAGTAGCTTCATTGAGCGCATTCAACACATCCGCCAATAGGTTCATGATATATTGGATAGAGCCAATGTGAAGTACAACGCCATGATCAACACCGGGTGCCACACAACTTCCAGGTGGGCGACAAAGTATGGCTACATTTGCAGAAGGAGCGCCTCACTGGACCCCACCGCAAGATTCGCCTGCTCCGATACGGGCCATACACCGCTACCACAAGGCCAGGGCACCTTCCGAGCTCGTATTCCACCAGTCTATTTGTTCACACCCGTATTCACCGTGATCTCTTCGCTCCCAGTTTTTCACCCTTCATCGGACACCTCTGACATTGCAGAACAACTCACACCAACAGAGTTAAACCTAGACTGCATGGAACAGGCCACCACATATTGTATCATGGACATGCAAATCAAGAACACTCGACAACAGAATATCCAACTGTATCGGGTTGTCAAAGCTGGCCAACTCCCACACCAAGGAAAGTGGTTCGCCAGGGACCAAGTTCGGCAGAAATTTCCTCATCTCATGGAGGGACTTAACGCAATGGGGACCATTGCTTCCTAAGGGGAGAGGAATGATCCAGGTGGATATTGGTGGTCACCCGCCTATTCCACTTGGGGCCCCACCATTATCTCTTTTAGTTTTTTCAGTTTCGGCACAACTTACTATTTTTAGCAATTTTTCGGGTCCTGAACTTCCGGAGCCGTTTCGAGGCCCTAAACGACGTTTTTTGGGAAAACTGGAGAGCAACATGGGCTCAATGGATTGGATGTTGCTCATTCAAATTCTGGCCCTTGGTCAGATCTTTCTAATGGAGGGTCATGGCACATGCCGAAACGAAGATCGTATGCTGAAATTCGCCACTGGGGAAGCGGAACACTAATTTACTCAAATCGTGTCCATAGTCATAATTTCATCTCCTAGGGTTAGGTTTTAGGGATGTTTAGGGTTCTCCATTGTTTCTCAATAATAAATAGGCCCTCGCGCCTCATTGTAAAGCAGTTCAGAGGTCTGTAGCCACCACATCTCTTCTCAGAGATAGCTACCAGTACCCCAGCTAGTTTTATTTCCATTGTCTGTAAGCAAATTTCAGTTCTTTGATATTAATGAAATGAAGTGTTATTTCCGCTGCATCTCTGTATTTATGGTTATATGTTTATTCTGTTGCGTTCCTGCATAAATTCGGATCATCTAACAATATTTATCTTCTTTCTAAATACAAAATCCTTCCACAGTTAATCTTGCAGAAATTAAAACTCAATTGCAAACACATGTGAAGGAAATCAATCGCACATAAACAAAGTTGTTTAATGGGAAATCTTAAATCTAAAAACCCCAACTATAATATATTATGTATATCAATGGAATCATGTAATAATCTCACACAAATATTAGTACATCAACCTCTCAGTACAATCAACAATCATTACACACTGTCATGTAGAAATTTGCATCTCTATGCACCAATTTCTTGCCTCCTGACAACCTGCCTCCACTGCGCAATCCCTGCTAAAGAAGACCCCTGAATGAATTCGACTTGGGCTTGCCTTTATTGTGCAATCCTCATTGGCATCTCCAATGTGTGTCATATGCATTGAATGCATCACTATAGTCACAACAGATAGTCCATCTCACCCTTTCACCTATTTCTCCACTGGGTCTCCACTGGAACTGACATGCAAGTAGTTAACCGTTGTATTTGTTCAATAGTTAGTGATTTATTAGTTATGAATTAATTAACTAATTAATTCACTAAACTCTCGCTAGTGTATCTTTCAGTTAGACTAGATACAACTATCTCAATTGAGTTTAACTCACTTAACTGAGTTAAACTAAATAACAAATCCCATAAATACTCTTCCAACTCTGTCACAACTCTGCCACTTTAGTTCTAACTGAGTCCTTCATGCATGAGCCACCAATAACCCTTGGAATTGCGTAATTCCTTCATCCCACTGATTTTCCAAATCCGTTCACTGAAATAAAGTGCTCCAAGAGAATAAGTTGATATTTATTGTCGGATTATTATTAAGGGCTAATAATAATCGACATGCATCTATTTTTAGATTGATGATCTATAAATAGACTTCGCCCAATATTCTAAAAATAGAATTTCATCTATTTTTCACATTTAATCAACCATCTACAAATAGCATCTTGCAACTTATAGAATATGCTCACCATGTCTAAAAATAGACATACACCTAAAAATAGCCTGCGAGCCTCACTTAGTGAAGGTGCTTACTTTTCACTAAGCTTGTCATCTTGTTGAATATCAACACTCCCTCTCAACAAGATAGGGATTATCCTTCACCTCGATCCTGCCTCTATGGTATTTGAATTTTCTCCTGCTGAGCGCCTTTGTCAGAATATCTGCATCCTGATCTTCCATAGGAATGTACTGAAAGCAACATGATCTTCCGCTGCACACAATCTCTGATATGATGATACCAGAAATCAATATGTTTAGATCTATCATGAAAGACAGGATTAATCGAGAGTTTAATGCAACTTTGATTATCACAATGTATCACGATAAGATCTAAATGTGAACCGAGCAAACCGACCAAGATCTTCCTCATCCAGATAGCCTCACATGCAGCTTGAATTACTACCATGTATTATGCTTTCACTGAACTAAGTTCCCAGATCTTTGTTTCCTGTTGTACCAAGAAAATGTTGTAGATTCGATACTGAAAACCTCTCCTAATGTGCTCTTTCTATTCGTTGGGCTGCCTGCCCAATCTGGATCTATGAAGCCATGCACCTTCACCTCATCCGTCTGTCTGTACCATAAGCCATACTCATATGTGCCCCTGAGATACCTCAGGAAATGCTTGCCTACCTTCCAAAAGAGCTTGGTAGGCTTAACCATCGCTTGTTAAAGCTGGTTCACCACATAGCATATGTTCGGTCTTGTATTAACTAAATACATGAGCGAACCCACCTACTGTCAATAAACAGTGGCATCCACTACCTCTGCCGATGTAGCATCCTCTTTCCTCCAATTTACTAGAAGAGGAGTATCCATGGGCTTGTAGCCCTCCTCCATGTGAACTTACCAAGTATCTCCTGAGCATACTTTCCTTGAGACACAAATAGTTCACCTTCTCGCTGCCATATTTCCAATCCAAGGAAATAATGAAGGAGGCCCAAATCCTTCATCTCAAACTCCTTTTAGATCTTGTATGAGTCTGTGTTGCTCATCTTACATTAGTAAATCATCAACATAAAGAAAAATGATTAAAAGCTTACCCTCCACCACAATTTGGTACAGGTTTGCATCTGCCTCACTCTTGGTGAAGCCAAGTCCGGTGAAATAGCTGTCGATCCAAGTGTACCAAGCACGTGGTGCTTGCTTCGGTCCATACAATGCTCTTTTGAGTTTGCACACATGTGACTCGCTGCTGAAGATCTCAAATCCTTCAGGCTGCTCAATGTACACCTCTTCCTCAATGATCCCATTAAGGAACGCAGTCTTCACATCCATATGATGAATGTGCCAACCCATTTGCGCTGAGAGAGAAAGGATGGTCCTTATGGAAGAATAGCGTGCGAAAGGTTCAAAGGTTTCTTCATAATCAATCCCCTCGATCTGTGAGAAGCCTCGGGCAACAGATCTTGCCTTATACTTCTGGACGCTCCCATCAACAACTTGCTTTACCTTGTAGATCCATCTTGATCCTACAACTGATTTACCCACTGGCCTTGGAACAATCTCCCAAGCACTATTTCTGACAATGGAGTCATACTCCTCCACCATGGAATCTACCCATGTGGGCTCCTGCACTGCTTCTTCAAAAGAAGATGTCTCTGTCACGATACACTTTCTCATAAGAGCCATGTATCCAGTAAATCGGTCAGGTGACTGTCTCTATCTGCGCTGTGATGTAGGGACTCCTACATTTTGTGCCGCATCAAGCTTCAGAATCTCAGCTTCTGTGGTACGCTTTCTACCAATTTTGATGTTTGGTTTTGCATGAGTGGACTCCTCCACTCCATGAATCTCCTCCTATGGCTGATCCACATCTAGAGGCTCATCTTTGGGAACAAGTAGCTCCTCCTCTGCATGCAAGTGTAGCTCCCTCTCAAGTGACAACTTCATGGCTTTCACCTCATTGAATTTTATATCTCGTCGTACCACAGTCATTCGACTGTTTGGAAAATACACACGATAATAATGGGGTGTTTCTGTGTACCCCAAAAATATCCCAACTTCTGTAGTCGGATCCAGCTTCTTCCTGGCGTCCTTTGTCACATGAATGTAAACAAATAATCCAAAAATATTCAAATGAGAAATAGCAGGCTTCTCACCAGTAAAAGCTTCTTTAGGTGTACTCATGCCAAGTACTCTATGAGGACAATAGTTTTGCACATAAACTGCAATGTTACATGCTTCCAACCACAAGTGCATCAGTAGGCCCTAGTCATGCAGCACCCACGATCATTCTGTTCTTCCTCTCCGCAACCCCATTTTTTTGTGGGTTATGAAGCACTATGAGTTCTCTTCGAATTCATTCTTTGCTATATAATTCTTTGAATTCGTTTGAGATATATTCACCACCATTATTGCTCCGCAGAGCCTTCACTTGCTTCCCCGACTCCTTCTCCACCAATGATTTAAACTCGTAGAACTTTGAGAATGTTTCGCTCTTCTTCTGCATGAAGAAGATCCAGCATCTACGAGAATAGTCATCAACAAATATAGCATAATACCTGTGTTTTGTTGTTGAAGCAACCAAGAAAGGTCCACACATGTGTGTGTGAATTCTCTCCAGGATCACCGAAGCACGATTCTCCTTCTCATGAAAGTTGGTCTTCACAAACTTACCCATAATACATCCCTTGCACTAATCTAACTGCGCAAGAGTACCCTTGGGAAGTCTAGTAGTAATCTGTTGTAAAATATTCAAGGCGCCATGGTGAAGATGGCCCAATCTCCTGTGCCATAATTTTCCCTCATCCCGGCTCACCACTTCTTCTGCTTTTCCGATCATTGCAGCGCAGCCATCTACCTCTAGCTTGTAGAGATTCTTAACTTGAATTCCTATCCTCTTGGTTTGACCCATTTTTTTATGTCGAAGGAAAGCTTTTCCCTCACTGAAAACAAAATCATAACCTCTGTCCTCCAACATAGCGACCGAGACCAAGTTCTTCTTCAGACCTGGAACATGCATAACATCTTTCAACAGAAATCGTTTACCAAATCCCTCTCAAAGGTAATGGTTCCAATGTCAGTCGCACTATATCTACCATCGTCACCCATCTCTATATTCATTTGGAGATCCTTCTCCTCCAAGTCACTAAAAAACTCCTTGTCTCCCGTCATATGGAAGGAAGCACCACTATCAAGATACCACACTGATCCCATTGCACT
The DNA here is from genome assembly GCA_034641835.2 of Pinus albicaulis. NCBI lineage: Eukaryota > Viridiplantae > Streptophyta > Pinopsida > Pinales > Pinaceae > Pinus > Pinus albicaulis. The sequence continues at coordinate 890,694,160 of CM076571.1, forward strand.
TGAAACCAAGCATGAAATCAAATAGAAATCAAGTTCAAATTGTGAGGCTAAGGCCTCTCCAGCTGCAGCTCCAATAGTCTTCTTGTTCTTCTTTTTCTGTGGGCAGTTAGTGGCAAGATGCCCATGTTCGTGACAGTGAAAACACTTCACTTTGGGCAAATCTAGCTTCTTGCCTTTAGCCTCGGATTTTGGATGGGATTTCTTCCCGTTCCCTCTCCTTGCTTTGGAAACCAAAGCACAATTCCTTTCATCATCATTCTTTGATGAAGAGCCATCCCTGGTATTCCACCTTATCTCCTCCTCCACAAGATCCGACCAAAGTCACTCCCAATTCGACAGTTTCTCCTATCCATTGACAGAGTCTTCGTAGCTATGCCAAATCTTCGGAAGCCCAAGGAGAGCCAAGGTCACCAATTCATCATCCGCAACTATAATCCCCACACTTCCTAGCTCATCCCTACGTTGGACAAACTTCATGAGATATTTTGGAATATTGTCGCCCTTCTCCATTTTGATTTTTTTGAGCTTATCTTTCAGCGCCAACTTCTTATGGTCGCTGCTGCTTTGGAAAATATATGTCAAAGCCTTCCACATTGCAAATGGAGTGGCTTTCCCATTAAGGATTGACACAATATGGTCTTTCACACCTTCCAACAGAATTCTTCTCGTCTTCGCTACCTTCTTTTGCCATGCGTCAAGTCCTGCAACATCGCTAGAAGTAGGCTTAAGAACATCGCTATCGATGAACTCCTTCAGTCCATTATCTTTAAGCACCGCCTCCATCCTGTCTTTCTAGGCTATGTAATTCGAGCTACTCTCAAGGGCATACTCCAATCGCAACCCATTGAAAGACATTTCAATGAATAATCAACTGTCACACCAAGAAATTTCTGCAACAAATTCGAATTATCCACCAGCACAAAACTCAGCTCCTCTTCACAATTGCAATCTCCAAAGATTAACACTGCTCTGATACCATGTAGAAATTTATTAATACTGATGTATTATCGGGTTCTCTTGATCTAAAAATATTATCTTCTTGCTAAATATAGAATCCTTCCACTGTTAATATTGCGGAAATTAAAACTCAATTGCAAACACATGTGAAGAAAATCAATCGCACATAAACACAGTTATTTAATGGGAAATCTTAAAGATAAAAACCCCAAATATCATATATTATGTATATCAATGGAATCATGTAATAATATCATACAAAGCTTAGTACATCAAGCTCTCAGTACAATCAACAATCATTACACACTATCATGCAGAAATTTTCATCTCTATGCACCAATTTCTTGCCTCCTGACAACCTGCCTCCACTGCGCAATCCCTGCTGAAGAAGACCCCTGAATGAATTTGAATTGGCGTTGCCTTGACTGCGCAATCCTCATTGGAATTTCCAATGTGTTCCAGATGCATTGAATGCATCACTATAGTCACAACAGATAGTCCATCTCACCCTTTCACCTATCTCTCCACTGGGTATCCATTGGAACTGACATGAAAGTAGTTAACTACTATATTTGTCCAATTGTTAGTGAGTTATTAGTTATGAATTAATTAACTAATTAATTCACTAAACTCTCACTAGTGTATCTTTCAGTTAGACTAGATACAATTAGCTCAACTGATTTTAACTCACTTAACTAAGTTAAACTAAATAACAACTCCCATAACTACTCTTCCAACTCTGTCACAACTCTACCACTTCAGTTCTAACTGAGTCCTTCATGCATGAGCCACCAATAACCCTAGGAATTACGTAATTCCTTCAGCCCACTGATTTGCCAGATTTTTTCACTAAAATAAAGTGCTCCAAGAGAATAAGTTGATATTTATTGTCGGATTATTATTAAGGGCTAATAATAATCGACATACATCTATTTTTAGATTAATGATCTATAAATAGACTTCGCCCAATATTCTAAAAATAGAATTTCATCTATTTTTCACATTTTATCAACCATCTACAAATAGCATCCTGCAACTTATAGAATATGCTCACCATTTCTAAAAATAGACATACACCTAAAAATAACCTGTGGGCCCCAGTTAGTGAAGGTGCTTAATTTTCACTAAGCTCATCATCTTGTTGAATCTAAACAGATCGTTACATCTATGTGAACTGTTTCGCTTGATTTCTAACGATTCTTCCTTGTTTATGCATGTGTGTCTTTATCAGATTAGTACTGCTAATTTTCTTTAGGAGACTCACTTTTCTTCCTTACAGTGAAAGAATCTTGATACATCTACAATCAAAAATTTCACAAGGCACACTCTCTTGCTCCTTCAAAAGCACATGCATGCTACTCTCTCATGCTAATTGATTAATCCAAGGAAAATATCTAAGGTAATTCTATTGGGGTCCTCATATTGGGGAGATCCCCTATATGTTGATTTCCAGACTTGTTTTGATTTCCAGAAATGGGGACCTTCATTTGATTTGATGGATGGTTCTTTTGAATCCACTCTTTTGTTCTCCTTGGAGGAGCTTCTTGTTGTTGTTCTGGTATATCTTGATGATCATTGTTTACTTCTTCCTCGTTGATAGTTTCTTCTTGTTCTACAATTTTATCTGTGTCTTTTTCAGCCTCTGTCTCAAGTTTCAAAGATTCTAGATCCTCATCATTACTCGCTAGAACACCATCTTCGTCAAATGTAACATTTATGTTCTCCACTATCTGTTTTCGTCTTAGATTATAGAATTTATAGGCCTTTATTTTGCGTGAGTAACCAACAAATATACCTTCATCAAAACATGATTCAAACTTACCCAAATTTTGATCTTCTCTTTTGATATAAAATTTGCTTCCGAAGATTCTGAAATAATTTACATTAGCTGGTTTTCATTTTCATAATTCATATGGAGTCTTGTTGCATTTATTTCTGAGAAGACTTAGGTTGATAATGAAGACTGCCGTATCAATTTCTTGAACCTATAATTTTTCATCCAATTTTGAGTCCTTCAACATTGTTCTACCCATTTCCTGTACAGTTCTATTCTTTCTTTCAGCAACTCCATTTTGCTGAGGTGTTCATGCTATTGAAAATTTACTTTTTATTCCATTTTCGTCACAGTATTGCTGAAATAATTTGGAAGTGAATTCTCCACCATTATCTGATCTTAAACACTTTATTTTCAAATCAGTTTCATTTTCAACCAACTCCCTGTAGATCTTAAAGCACTCAAATGCTTCAGATTTTTTCTTTAGGAAACTGACGGCTGTCATCCTGGTATAGTCATCTATCATTAACATGAAATACAATTCTTCGTCTAAGCCTTTTGTTCTCACAGGACCACATAGATCAGTATGTATCAATTCCAATGGATGTGATGAAAAGTGTTCTTTTGTTTTAAATTGGACTTTTGTCTGCTTGCCATGCCGACATGCCTCACATAGTGTGTTGGAAGGTTTTGAGATTTTCGGCATTTCTCGTACTGCTTCTTTTTTTCTTATCCTGACAAGATTGTCAAAGTTTATGTGACCCATTCGTTGGTGCCATAACCAGCTTTCATCTTCTTTAGCTAGTAGACATGCTTTAGTTGCTTCATCCAGAACATATATGTCATTTGGAGCTTGACTTGTTGTAGCCACAATTTTACCATACCTTCCTTTCCTGATTTCACATTTTGTGGAGTTGAATAGCATTGTGTGTCCTTGATCACACATTTTTCCAACATTGAGCAGATTGTGATTCATGTTTTCGACCAATAGAACATTCTTGGCTATAACATCTTTGCTTCCGAGAGTGACGGTACTTGATCCTATAACATTTGAAGATCTATCATTTCCAAAGGATATGGTTCCATCATTCTTCTCTTTCAGAGATACAAATTTATTTCTATCTCCAGTCATATGCGTTGAGAAACCGTTGTCAACATACCACACATCTTTATTTTTTTGAGCCTTGAGAGCGAGAGCACAATTATCAATCTTCTTCTTCTTCCATGTTCGTTCATTCTGTGGCTTCGAAGATTCTTCTGGAGGATTTTCAAGTCTGCAGTCTCTGGCTATGTGTCCAAAGTTCTGACATTTGTAACATTCCACATTATTTCTTAAATGTTCAAATCTATTGATGTTTCGTTGAGCCCTAGGAGGTTCATATTTGAAGAATCTCTTGGAATTGTATTGGTTCCTAGGGTACATGTGACATTCTACAAATTTATGACCAAATTTTCCACATGAATAACAATATCCATGAAAAATATGTTGGTACCTGGATGAAAATATTCGTCAAGGAATTATCTTCCAATGATGTGCTTGCGAATCTTGTCCAATGAAGTCTTGATGTATTTCAGATCTCATAGGTTCATTGTATTTTGTTGGAGAAGGTCCCGCTTCTTCTTCTTTGTAACCGAGGCCATTTCTGTCGTTGTAAGATCGTTGATTGTTGATGAGTTCTTCCAATGCCCTTGAGATGTTGGCATAGTTTTGGACAATTTTTCCCTTCTTCACTTCCTTACGCAACGAGACTACTTTGGCTTCTAATGCTTCCCTTTCTTGGTTGATTTCTTCCAAATTCTTTTGAAGTGACTCTTTAATACATTTGTGTTCTTCAACCTCAATTTTGAGACCTTGAACTTGTTCTTCAAGAGTATTGGAACGGATTTTCTCAGCATTGAGCTCTTTTATAAGCTTGATTGCCTCCTCATAAAATTCTTCTATGGTCAACCCTTCTTCTTCATTGTTTGATACTTCTTGTTTATTGTGCTTGGCCATAAACAATACTTTCTCATTGGCTTCTTCTTTGCTGTCACTTTCTTCATCGAATGATGAGCTATCTTATTTAGAGAGAAAGTTACTTTTGGATCCTTTCTTTTTGCCTTTCTTGTTGAATTTCTTAAAGCCTTTCTTTCCTTTTGAGTTGCCATCACTTTTGTTCGGACATTTTTCTACGAAATGCCCAACCTCACCACAACTAAAACATATCAATGGAAGTTTACCTTCGACTTTTCTCTTACCAGGTTTTAGTTTTCTCGTAAAGTAAGCATATTATTCATCTGAAAGACCTTCTCTATCATCTCCATTTTCTTCGCACTTGCAGGTGCATGTCATTTCAATTGAAGGTTGTTTGTCCTTATTGGTTTGCTTAGATGCAACGAACGCAGTTTCTAGATTTGAAGTGCCCTTTTCTTCATCAAGTCTCATTTCATATGCTATGAGAACTCCATGTAATTCTTCCTTGTTGAGTTTTTCCAGATTTGCACTGTATTCTAAGACTGATACCTTTGGGTTGAATCTCCCTGGTAATGTTCTAAGAATCTTCCATATAATAGTATTCTCGTCAACTGGATCTCCCAATCCTTCCAGAGTATTGGTTATTTCATCAACGTATTGGAAGTATGCAAGAATGTTGCAATCTTCTTTCATTCTAAGTTGCTCAAATTTTGCTCTATAGATTTGAAGCTCTGCTTCTTTGAAATTTGAGTCACCTGCATATATATTCTCAAGCTTGTCCCATACATTTTTGGCAGTTTTACAACCCAAAACCTTATGATAAGCAGATTCAATAAGTCCAATAATAATAATATTCTTTTCTTTTGCATCATTTACCAAATTCTTCTTACCTTGTTCATCCGCTGTCGATGTAAATCCATTTTGAACAGTGTCCCATACTTCGTAACCTTGCTCCAAGAGATAGAACTCCATTCTTCCTTTCCAAAGTGCATAATTATTTTCATTGAATAGAGGTACACCATTATTGGTATGCTCCATGACCTCCTTCCAGCTATTAAACTACTATTGAAGGAACCAAGCTCCGATACCAATTGTTGGAAATACTGAGAGGGGGGGTGAATCAATATTCCTTTCAATTAGAGCATTAGTTAATCTTCAATTATTATCAGTGTTTGTAAAATGATAGCAGCAAACAAGAGGAACACAAATGCACACAAATTTTAAGGTGGAAACCCACTCCGGGACAAAAACCACCTAATGCTTTTCTAATAATTCTTTAATATTCAACTCCAATTGAAAATAAAGCTCCAACTTCCTAGAATCTAGAAAAGCATTCTTTTCTATCCCCCACTGGATGGACGCTCCAACGCCCGAGATTCTTCAGTAGTCAACTGAATGGATGCCCAAATACCCAATGAGCTACAACTCACCCTAGCACCACCCTACCACCCTATAGAAGAATAAAAGAAGAATGGACTCCTGTACCAGGGAAAACGGTCCACTTTACAATGATATAGAATGATGTAGAAGAAGAAGATATACTAGACCATAACCCCAACTTTGACACAACCACCTAATGATGATCCTAGACCTCCCAACACTGCCTCTTCAACCCTTGGCAGATAGACACTAGTACAATTTGTACAATAATGTATTTACAATGATTAAGTACAATGATACCTTTACAATGATTGTATGCAGTGCTGCCCACTTGAAGACTTCATATGATGAAATTATTGCTGATGTTATGCACCTTGGTTGCTGCTCTTGTCATTCTACCCTCTTCTGCACCTTGCTTTGCTTTTCTGCTGTAGAAAGTCTGGTTCTTTGCAACCCTTGACAACACATGATCTAGCTTTTTCTTGCCTTCTCGGAGCTCGATATTGAATCTGGTGTATCTCTGTTATTTCAGATCCTCAATATCTAATTTTTGATCCTGTAGTATTCCTCTGAGTCTTCTTTCCAATGCCATAGGTGTGACCCAATTTTGATTCTTCAAGAGAGAGTTATACCCAATCTCTCACAATGCCCTAATTAAGGACTGTTTCAGCAAAGTGCACTTGTACGACATGCCATGTGTCATTGTTTCTTCATTTGTCTCTGAAATTGATAGAGAAAAAATTATAGACTGTGCACTATCTGCCTCTTTTTACAGAATTCCAATCCAATACTCAGAGAGAGAGTTATGAAGAATTTACCAAGGTCACTTCTTTGAGATGAATTTCAGGAGCCTACAAACACCCTGACTTCCACAGATCATATCTCCAGAAATATTGCGCACCTTGATCTGAAATTTTTATTACAGCTTCCTCAGGATTTTGGCTTCACCTCATAAATATTTCAGCTTTTGAACCTTTGTAGAAAAAAATTTAGAGCAAAAATTCCATGATGACCTATTTCAGATGGCCGAATTGCTTTCCTAAGGAGGAAATGAAGATCACAATTTATATGAATGCTTAAGTTGAGAGGGTGTTGCACTAAAAAATGTCACCTTAACATTATTCTGACTGTATGAGCTCATTGTCACTCATACTTACCTCCTCTGTAAGTCTTACAACCTCTACTCCTCATTTCAAGCCCTAAAATAGGGGAAAAAAACCCTAAAAATCTTCAAAACCCTGGGTATGCAGGTAATGTGAGCCTTACCTGCGTTCCTGGCTAGGGTACGCAGGTAATGTGAAGCAGAACTGCATTCCAGAATGCAGTTTCTCTATGTAATTCCTGCGTACCCCCTTCAAAGTTAAAAGGGCGAGAAACCAAAGTAAAAAAGTTGATTTTTGGTCAATTCTAGAAGCTCTAATAAGGTTCATGCATCCCACACCTTAAGGAGCTAACCCCTTGATGTGAGGAGCCTATCCCTTTGAAGGAGGATTCTATCCCTTCATAGGTGGAACCTTAACCTCCTCATCTACTTTATAAAAAGAGGCATTGGGTAGCCTCAAAGGGAGTTCAAGCTTTAGTGTGTGATTGAGGTGAAGTGCTGTTGAAATTTAAACTTCTTTCTGCTGGGATTTTGTGAGGAAAGATCACATACCTCTATGTGCTCCTAGAGGAAGAGTGTAAGACTTATCAAAGTAGAGGAGACTCCTGCTTCAGACCTCGGGAAGGCCTGTTCAACATCAAGGCTAAGGTTGTAAGGTTCTTCTGTTATTTTAAGATTAATACAATCAAGTTTTGTTTTTCTCAATAAATTGTCGTTCGATTGTTTATTTCAATAAGCTGTCGTTTGATCGCTTATTTCATAGATTCCTTGATCACTATGATAGGTATGTTTTATAATTATTTTTTATACAAGTGCTATTTAATATTTTCTTGTTTTTGATTGCAAGTATTTTAAGACGACACTTTGTTGCGACGAAAGAACTCTTGTTGCGACGGAAGAACTATTGTTGTGATGAAAGAACTCTTGTTGCGACGGAAGAACTATTGTTGCGACGGAAGAAATATTGTTGCGACGGAAGAACTATTGTTGCAACAAAAGAACCACTGATGCGACAGAAGAACTACGGTTGCAAATAAGAATTTGGATCTAAGGTAGGATCGACACCTTCATGGCATTTACTTGTAAAACGAATATATTTAGAGAAAGACAAACTTAGTTGTTCATTTGTTGCTAGATTGTCTTTTGACACGAGGGATATCGATCTTGTTCGCAAGATCGATTTATTTGGCCAACAAATTGGTGACTCCACTGGGGAAAGAACTTGTTTTGATTTTCCTTTTTTTTGATTTGAGAAAATGCATTTTTTTTTTTCCTGATCTTTGATTGATTTGTACGGGCTTGGGTAACTTAGATTTACTTTGTTTTGAAAAGTTTTGAAGTCTTTTTTGTTTTTCTTGAACTTTTCTGGGGACTGCACATCATTACAGACCCTGTTAAAAGTCTTAAAAAACTTAGATTTCTTCTTTTAGTTTAGTTTATATTTGATTTAGAATTCCTAGTATCTGCCCAAATCTGTATGTTTTCTGTCGAAAATCTCTTGTGAATGAGTTTCATAGCACTTTTTCTTTGAATGATTTTCTAGAAGTTTTTCATTTTGAGAGTGGTTTTCGCTTTGTCTCTGTAGTGACCCAAAGATTAGAAGCTTAAAAGTGATTTAGATCACCTTGGCATCTTTTATCTTCTTTATGAGTCTGACTTGGTTGTGAAATTCATTCTTTTTGAGAAATAGATCTAATTTTCTCTTTGCAAATCTTTGAACAAACTTTGTTATAAGTTCTGAATTTCAGTTTTACAAAAGAAAACATATCTGGATGTTTTTTGATTTATTTGTTATTCTGGGAAAATGAATCCTTATTTTACTGAACAACTAAGCAAAACATTCTCAAAAAGTTAAAGCTTTTATTCAATTAGATTTTCAAAGTTTTTAGATCTCAAAATTAGTTTTTCGTAGTTTTGAGTGCTTTTTAGAACTTGTAAATTTATTTTGAAAGAAAACTTGTTTTTTGTAGTTTCGAGTTTTGAAAGAGAAAGGGATTTGTTGTGAGCATTGATTATTTGTCTCGTTTTGAGTTCTTATTGAAAAAAATATATTTTCTTTTCATTTATTTTTCATGTTCAAAGAAAGAATTATCTCTTAAAGGAATTGCATTCTCAAACTCTTTCTTTAGCTAGAATTTCATTGAAAGAAAAACGAATTGTTTATGATTTTAGGTGCATTTTTTTAGTGTATTTGGAGGTCAAGTCTTCACACCATCAAAGTTTCATTTCCATACCTATTGAATTAAAGAACAACCCATAAAAACAACGCTTAATTAAAATTGATCTAGTAATCTTTTCTATTTCTAGGGCTCTTATCACCAATATAGCTTATGCTAGTATCTTGGAGTGGGGAGTAATTAACTCTCCAAGATAGTAAAAACAAACAAGTAGATAAATATTGTGGTAGGAAATAAATCCAATATTTTTAATTGGTACAATCTGGGAAGCTTCTCTTAAAGGAGTTAATCACGAGATCATGTCCGAACATTTGAGACAATCAATTCTGTTTCATTGGGAAAGATAGAATATTTGCGCGCATTACAAACGATAAACCTTGGATTAACCAGTGTCGAGGAGCCTGGGGTCACTTGTTGGTAAACCTCGGATTGACCATTTCGAGGAGCCTTCAAGGGGTTTGAGCTTTGTTACTCTGCCCTTGCGCATGGAATCGGATCGTAGACTGTTCCCCCAGTTGTATTTGTTAATGTTGGTAACCTTAGTGTCCATAAACTTAAGATTATTTCCTAAGGTGAAGGTGAAGGAAAGATCTCACTGTACCTGGAGCAGACGTCGACTAGACTCACTTGGACTCTCTGGGGGTTTTTCTTCACGTGAGATGGTTTTGTGAGGAAACTTGTGCCAGTCTGTTTCATTAAGCAGGTTTTCGGGTTAACTGTTCCAACCGCCCTTTCTGTATTAAAATTCTACTAAGTTGGATTTCATCACCAACTAGTGTTTTTAGTATGGGAAGTTACTGTTTATGCATCGTTTGAACTCTTAGATTTTTTAGGCATGTGCTTCAGCTATTTGTTTCTTTAGAGACTTTAGGTGTTTTTATTGAAATTTTATTTGTTTGCATGTGATTGATTAATATTTAATTGTGGCAGAATTACCGAGACAGTCCCGGAGACTTCAGGGGAAGCCCCCTGAGTACACATCAAGTCAACTTGAAGGGTTGCATGCTCTAGTATCATCTAGTAGCGGTAGAATTAGATCAAAAAAAGTCGGAAGTTCATCTATAGTTGTTCATCCTGACCATCAAATACCCACGAAAGAACATATTCAAGAGCCGATTTCAGTTTCTGAAGTTACTGGTAGTATTTCTCCTTCCAGTGAACTAGCTGAAGAACCTGAAATTTTCGAACCTGACACTGAACCTTATGTTTTGGAAACATCCTCAAGATTTATTACTCCAACTTCTAGCGATCCTGGTTCACCTAGGGTAAGAAATATTGTTACTGAAGATCTTCCATCTGGCCTCATTTCTATTGAAGAACTTGTCAGTACAGACGAAGAGGTATCTCTTCCCGAATCCCCTCAGTCTTTGAATCTTAGGGAGCGTGAATCCATTTTCTACAAACTTATTAGAAGTGACACTTGGTATCTATCTTTAACAAATTTTTTAGAAAACCCGGGTCTTGCTTTTTCTCCACCTCATATTCCTTTTCATCCTACGCCCAGAGGTTACTATCCTTCATCTATCATGTCAGGAGAGTCATCTATGTTTTCCCAAACACCGGAAGCATTTTTACACGGTGGTCCTTCTATTCCTTCGGGGTACCAGGCTCTTTCTGGTACTTTCTCAGGAGTAGCTCCTCGACCGACTGAACAAGTATTATCACCTGGTCTTAATGGAATTAAAACTGAAATGTCAAACGTAGAGCAAATATTTATGATGTCTGGTAATATTCCAAATCGTCAACCTCAAGGTAGTCAGTTACCGCCTGGGGGACAACCTCAAGGAAATCAGTTACCCCCTGGGGGGAAAACTCAAGGCAGTTAGTTACCACCTAGGGGGAAACCTCAAGGTAATTTTTTCCCAGGAAAAACTATGGCACAATATTATTTTGGATAAAAACCTCAAGGACGGGACATACCTCAAGGTTATCAACCTTAAGGATAGTACATACCCCAGGGTCAACCCTAGACTCAATATATCCCTCAGGGTCCTTATCAACCCCAGATTCAGTATGCGCCTCAGGGTTATCAACCTCAAGGTCAGTACCCAACTCAAGGTTTCCAACCACCTTCTGGTCAATCATTTGTACAAGGAGTTGGAAATTTACCTCTTAATTATCAACCCTACGTTCAACTAGGCTATGGTCCTTATATTCAACCTTCTATGGGACAATACCTCGGAATGAACATGTTGTGGGATCCATCCCAAATTCAACAGACTATGCAACCTAATGTGCAGTTACGTAGTCAACCTGGATAGCCTTTGGTTTCTGGTCCAACCCAACAACCTGTCTAGCCTACCGTTCAAATCCCTGCACCTAGTTCTGTTCAGCAGCCTGGGCCTAGTACACCTCAGACTCCGCCTCAAACTGCTGCAACTACTACAACATCTGTTCAACCTATAACACCTGTTTTTGGAGTATCTGTAGCTTCGGTTTCTTCTATCCCTACATTCGTGAAAATTCCTCAAGTCTCTGTACCCCAGTCAGGACCTACAGTTTAGACTTCGGTCCAGATACCTACAAGACAAGCTGGTACAAGTACGATTGTCATGAGTCAACTGCAATTCACATATCAACCGTACCAGGTACAGTATCAATTCGGTCCCATTGCACAAAACCCAGTTTATCAGTATCAACCGTATCCTGGCTATACTTATCAACAGCCTCAACAACCACAGTTTGGTCCAGTTAAACCTGATTTCCCGGGAGGTTATACAATTCCTAATGCAAATCTGATTCCTAGTTATCCTGGGTATCCTCCTTCCGGAACTGCTCTTGTTACTCAAATTTTTCGCGACCCTAACCGTCAGTTACCATTTATTGCAACTTTGGATTTAACTGATTTTTCATGCCTTACGAATGATCCAATTTTCTATCATCCATATTGGCCGCCAATGCCACATAAGCTGCCCAGTGATATACCGAAATTTGAGGGTAAGTCAGGAGAAGATCCATCAAATCACGTGATGAATTATCACCTCTAGTGTGCATCTAATTCGATAATTGATGATTCAATTCGCTTATGTCTTTTTCAACGAACTCTTATTGGTCTTGCCGCAAAATGGTACATTGAGTTACCACGAGGCTCTTTTAATAATTTCAATCAGTTAGAAACTGATTTCTTAACTCATTTTCAGTTTCCTGTCAAATACGACAATGGCACGAAACTATTGACTTTGCTAAAACAATCCACGTCCACGTATATTTCTGATCATATTCACGAATGGCGACGTAGAAGGAGTTTAGTGAAAGTTTTCATTTCGGATCAAATTTTGGCAGAATGGTTTGTTAAATCATTATTACCCAAAATCACTAAAGATGTAGCTAAGGCAGGAGTTGTTACTGAGGAGCAAGTCATTGCTCAAGCTCAGTACCTTGATCTCGTCTATACGCAGTCAGGTACTTTACATGAAAAAATCCTGGATCTTCCAAAACAAGGTCAAATAATTGCAGCTCGTTCAGGGTCTCATGCCGCTGATGGTATGATTGGTTTAGTTAATACTAAAAGTAAGAAGAAATATTCAAAGAATTCTTCTCCTATAATAACTTTACCTGATTCCCCGACAGGAGAATCTTCTGCTGAAGTTTCTGCCGACATCCATGTCGTAGATTCATCTACGACCAAATCTAAATTTGGTAGTGAAAAGAAGGGGAAGAATAAAAAAAAACAAAGTTCAAAAGATAAAACAGATAAAAATGAATCTAATGATGAAAAATGCAAACCTTGCTATCCTTGTTTCATTTGCGACGAGGATCATTTTACTAAAAAATGCCCACATCGAGCAGAGGTTTCGAAATTCATTAAAGGTTCTCAACAACCTACTGTATTGAAGGATCCCTTTCCTACTCAAGATAGTAAGATGATTGGTTCTACCTTGAATGCCTCAGAAGAGCCCATTCTGATGATGTCTCATGTCAGGATTGTGACGCGATCGCAAGATTATGGTAGTAAGAATCCTATTGATGGTAAAGAAGCAAAATCTTCTAATTCAAATACATCAACTACACCTCCTCCTGTTTCTGATTTACTATAGATCGAGAAACCCAATCCAGACCTAGTAATCAAACCACCTGCTAAAGGCATACTTCATAAATAAGATTTCAATCCACATGCGAGAGCTTCTCAGAATTACAACATTGTTGAGGACTTAGCTATTTCCCCTTCAACAATGTTAGCTTTGGAAGTGCTGTAATCGTGCCCAGCACAGCATAAATTACTTTTGTCTGCCATAGGAGCTGTCGATATTCAATATTCGAACCTAATAATCTTCGATTTAGAGAATAGTACACCCCGCCTACCCTATCAAATGGCTTTCCAGATTCCAGTATTAGTAAAAAACAGACCCATTTTTTGGACTGTGATTGATGAAGGGGATTCTACGTGTATTATGTCGATCCAGTGTTGGAAATCACTTGGTTCTCCTACACTCAATCAGTCTCCAACAATTCTAAAGGCTTTTGATGGCCGAGGGTTCCATCCTTTTCATATTTTTCAGGATTTACCTATAGTGGTCGAAGGCAAAACTGTAAATCTAGATGTGGAGGTGGTTGATGCCCCTCTAGATTACAGCCTTCTTCTGGGTCGCAGTTGATCTTATGCTATGACTGTTGTTATTTCATCGGTCTTTTGGCTTATCAAGTTTCCACATCAAGGAAATATCGTTACAATAGACCAACTAACTTATTTCTCATTTGATCCAGCCTCTACAGAAACTATCCAACACATCGGTAAAACGACTATCCCTTACAAGGATGTTGGCGTAGGTTTGATTAAAGATTCTGGTTTACTAGGAAATTTTTCCTTTCCTGTTCATAATGTATCACCTCATATTGCAAATATTCATATGATTTCATCGAATACTGTTACTTTTGATGATCCTTGGATTGTACCTTCCGATTTCGAGGTGGATTCATTTGATGGCGCGATGCCTTTGAGTCCCTTTGAAATTGCATATTAGGCTGTACAGTCACGTTCTGATCCTTCTTCAACTGAAAATGATCCAATGAATGTGATCCATGAGGAATCTCTTTCTATATCTAGCTCAGCCACAATGAAATTTCTCGATCTTGTTCATATTGATGAGCAGATTCGTGAACTTTTATCTGTTGGCGATTTACCATGGGAAGATCTACATCACCGATCTTCGTTCTTACCTGAGATGGATCATTTTGACAATGATTTCTCTTCTATTTTTACTACTGAATATGTCAAAGAACCGCAGAATCCATTGCAAAATCCTGATTCTGAGTTAAATTTGGAGAATATCTCTCGAACGATTCCTATTGACATTTCAGTTAAGCCTGGAATAATTGAAAATATTCATATAGGTGCTTCCTGTACGGACAATGAAATCCAAACTTATAAAGCCCTATTTCAAGAATTTCGTGATATGTTTGCCTGGTCATATGAAGAAATGCCAGGAATCGATCCATTAATTGCTATACATGAAATTAAGACGTACCCAAATGCAAAACCTGTCCGACAACGCTTACGTCAGATACATCCGAGAAAAGCTGCTGCTATCAAAGCCGAATTTGAGAAATTACTTCGTGCAGGTTTCATTTATCCAATTTATTTAACCGATTGGGTATCAAATATTGTTCCCGTTAATAAAAAAAAATGAACGATAAGAGTATGTATCGAATATAGGGATATTAATCGAGCTTGTCCTAAAGACAATTATCCAACCCCCTATATCGATCAAATAATTGATGATTGTGCCGGCAGTGAAATGTTCTCCTTTATGGATGGTTTTTCGGGTTACAATAAAATAAACATACTCCCTGCTGATCAACCAAAAATAGCTTTCATTTGTCCATGGGAGACATTTTCTTATTGCAAACTACCCTTTGGATTGAAGAACGTCGGGGCAAATTTTGAGAGGGCTATGTCTTATGCATTTCATGACATTAAGCACTTTGTGCAGTCTTGTCTTGATGATTTATCTGCTCATTCATCGCATAGGGCTGACCATCTGACTCATTTATGAGCTATCTTTATGAGATGTAGGCATTATTGAATTTGGATGAATCCACACAAATGTGTTTTCTATGTAGAATCGGGTCGCTTACTGGGGTTTATTGTTTCGAAAGTAGGCATTCACGTTGATCCATCGAAGGTCGAAGCTATTTTCAATCTACCTCCTCCTTTGACTCTGCACCAACTCCAAATTTTGTAGGGGAAAGAAAAATTTTTACGTCGTTTCATTCCTAACTATGCCGAGTTAACAAAGGGTTTTACCCGATTGTTAAAACAGAACATTCCATTCTTTTGGGATGAGATCGCTAATCGATCTTTTGATGCACTCAAACACGCGTTGACCCATGCATCGTTATTGAATCCTCCCAATTACAACCAGGACTATTTTTTGTACCTCGCTGCCTCTCATTCCACCATTGGGATGGTTTTAGTTCAGGAAGATGAATTCAACAATGAACATATGATTTACTATCTTAGTCGAAATCTGCATCCGACTGAGATCAGATACACACATGTGGAGAAATTGGCCTTGGAAACTGTTCAAGTTGTCCAAAGGTTTTGTCACTACATCTTATTACGCAAAACCACAGTAATTTCTGACTGTAACCCTATGATTTCGTGTTGTGGGTTTAGGGGGAACTTCTCATATGATTCCATCAATTCATTATTAGTATTCTGGTTCTAGCATTAGTTTGTGTTGATCAACGGTTGTCATTGATGTCAACCCAAGTAGCACCAGGGGCTAAACCAATATTGCATGGGAATTTTGACCTACCAAATTAATATATTTTGGGTCAATAATGATTTTGATGGTTTCTACTTGTCAAGATGTTTCTGTTGATATATGGCACGTCATGTAATCATTCACGGTTTGAGACATATTCATGTTTGAAATTTGTACCCTAGTTAGTGGGCTAAAACCCCATGGAGTTGGGGCATGGGTCATTGAAAATTCATAATTAATATTTTTCAAGCTCCTAAAATCCCTCCCACGTTCACTTGTTGAAGTCCCTCTCAACTTAAGCATTCATATAAATTGTGATCTTCATTTCCTCCTTAGGCAAGGGATTCGGACATCTGAAACATGTCATATCATCTATTGTATATTATATCATGGATCATGAAAAAATATTCTCATAAGAGCCCTCAGTAAATCAGCTAATTGTCTCACATTGTCATACAAAAATTGGCAAATCCCTTAGCCAATTTACTGCCTCCAAACAACCTGCCTTCACTGCGCAATCCCTAAATTGATGCAATCCTGCCTGCCTTTACTGCGCAAGTATCATGGGTACATCCAATCTGTGTTTACTTGCATGTGTGTAAGCGGATAATGTCACAACTGATAGTCAAATTTCCTTTCACCTAGAACTAAACAGGGCCTCCACTGGATCTGACATGCATGCAGCTAATATTAGTAAATCCTCAGTTGCATGTGAGATCACTGATTGTGAATTAATTAATATTTAATTCACTTGATCTCTCACTAGTGCATCTTCAGTTACAACTAGCACAACTAAGTTTAACTCACTTAACTGAGTTAAAATATTTACAACTTGCATTAACTCATGCACCACTGCACTTCGAACTCTGTTACAACTAGAATTACTCTGCATGTCACACCAACCAACCTCTAACTCGAAATTCACTAGCTAACCAAATTTTCCACTTCAGTTAACTATTTCAAGTCCACATTGAGAATATATTATAGTTTAATGTCCATCTAAATTAAGGGATAATAAAAATAGACATGCACCTAAAAATAGCCCTGTGGGCCCCACCCTAGTGTAGGTGCTTAATGAAACTAGGTGCTTAATGCAATAGTGTGGGTGCTGAATCTTCTTATGAATATAAACACTCTCTCTCAACAAGAAAGGGATTATCCTTCATCGCAATCTTGTCTCTATGGTATTCGAATTTTCTCTTGGTGAGCGCCTTCATTAGAATATCTGCATCCTGATCTTCCGTGGGAATGTACTGAAGCAACATGATCCTCCTCTGCACACAATCTCTGAGATGATGGTATCGAATATCTGTATGCTTGGACCTATCATGAAACACATGATTAATTTATAGTTTAATGCAACTCTGATTATCACAATGAATCACTGTCGGATCCATCTGAGAACTAAACAAACCAACCAATATCTTTCTCATCCAAATAGCCTCACATGCAGCTTGGCTTGCTGCCATGTATTTTGATTCCGCTGAACTGAGCACCATGGATCTTTGCTTCCTGCTGTACCCAGAAACAACTATAGATCCAATGCTAAATATCCCTCCTGATGTGCTCTTTTTGTCTGATGGACTTCCAACCCAATCTGCATCTATGAAGCCATGCAACTTCACTCCATCTGTTCTTTTGTAACACAGAACATACTCTAATGTGCCCCTCAAGTATCTCATGAAATAATTCCATGCCTTCCAAAGAGCTTGGTAGGCTTAACCATAGCTTGACTCAGCTGGTTAACCGCATAGAAAATGTCTGATCTCATGTTCACTAGATACATTAGTGAACCCACTAACTGTCGATAGACAGTAGAATCCACTACCTCTCTAGAAGTACCATCCTCTTTCCTCCAGTTTCCTGGAATAGGTGTATCCATGGGTTTGTAGCTCTCCATGTTAAACTTACCGAGTATCTCCTTTGCATACTTGCCTTGAGACACAAAAAGTTCACCATCTCGCTGCCATAGTTCCAATATAAGGAAATAATGAAGGAGGTTCATATCCTTCATTTCGAACTCCCTTGCAAGATCCTCCTTGCATGAGTGTATCAAATTCTCATCACCAGTCAAAATTAGATCATCAACATAAATAAAAATGAAAAATAGATTACCCTCAACCAAAATCTGGTATAGGTTTGCATCTGCTTCACTTTTGGTGAATCTCAATCCGGTGAAATAGCTATCTATCCGAGTGTACCAAGCACAGGGTGCTTGCTTCAGCCCATACAATGCTCTTTTGAGTCTGCACACATGGGACTCACTATTTAAGATCTCACAACCTTCAGGATACTCTATTTACACCTCTTCCTCAATGATCCCATTGAGAAATGCAGTTTTCACATCCATCTGATGAATGCGCCAGTCCATCTGTGTTGAGAGTGCAGGGATGGATCTTATGGAAGAGTACCTTGCGACAGGGGCAAAAGTTTCATAATAATCTATCCCCTCGATCTGTGAGAAGCCCCAGGCCACAAATCTGGCCTTGTATTTCTCCACACTCCCATAAGTAGCTTGCTTTACCTTATATATCCATCTCGAACCTACCACTGATTTACCAACCGGTCTTGGGACAATTTCCCATGCATTGTTTTTGACAATGGAGTCATACTCCTCCACCATTGCATCAAACCAAGTAGGCTGTTGCACTGCTTCCTAAAAGGAATATGGTTTAGTCAAAATACATTTTCTAATAAGAGCCATGTATCCAGTAAATTGATTAGGAGACTGTCTTTATTTGTGCTGTGAAGTAGGGGCTCCTACATTCTGTGTAGTATTAAGTCTTAGCCTATTAGCTTATGTGGTGCGCTTTCTGCCATTTTTGATGGATGGCTCTGCATGAGTGATTTCCTCCACTCCATGAACCTCCTCATGTGTCTGATCCACATCTTGAGACTCATCCTTGGGAACCAATAGTTCCTCCTCTGCATGCAAGTCCAAATCCCTCTCAAGGGACATCCGCATGGATTTCCCCTCATCAAATTTTATATCCCGTCACACAACATTCATTCTGATGTTTGGCACATACAAACGATAATTATGGGGTGCTTCTGTGTACCCCAAAAAAATCCCAACTTCAGCAGTCGGTTCCAGCTTCTTGCTAGCGTCCTTGGTCACATGCACATAAACAAATGAGCCAAAAATATTAAAGTGTGAAACATCTAGTTTCTTACCAGTGAAAGCTTCTTCAGGTGTAATCATGCCAAGTACTTTATGAGGACAACGATTTTGCACATAAACCACAGTGGTGCATGCTTCCACCCACAAATTCATTAGTAGGCCCTGATCATGCAAGATCGCTCGTGCTGCATCCATGATCATTCTGTTCTTCCTCTCCGCAACCCCATTTTGTTGTGGGTTATGAGGCGCTATGAGTTCTCTTCAAATTCCTTCTTTGCTGTAGAAGTTATTGAATTCGTTAGAGATGTATTCTCCACCATTATCGATCCTAAGATCCTTCACTTGCTTCCCTGACTCTTTCTCCACCAATGCCTTAAACTCACAGAACTTAGATAATGTTTGATCTTTATTATACATGAAGAAGATCCAGTATTTATGAGAAAATTCATCAACAAATATTACATAGTACTTATGTTTTTTTGTTGAAGCAACCGAGAATATTCCACACATGTCTATGTGAACTCTCTGAAGGATCCCCAAAGCTCAGTTATCCTTCTAATGAAAGGTGGAATTTACATACTTACCCATGGTGCAACCCTTGCACTGATATAACTGAGCAAGCGTTCCCATTGGAATTCCAGTAGATATTTTCTGCATGAATTTCAAGGCTCCATGATGAAGATGGCCCAATCGCTTGTGCCATAAGTCACCCTCATCCTGGCTCACCACTTTCTCCACCTTTCCCATCATGGCAGTGCATCCATCTCCATCTAGCTTGTAGAGATTCTTAACATGAATCCCTATCCTCTTGGCTTGACCCATTGTTTTTTGTTGCAGGAAAGCTTTTCGATTACTAAGAACAATGTCATAGCCTCTGTCCTCCAACATTGTGAATGAGACCAAATTTTTCTTCAGAACTGGTACATGAATTACATATTTTAATTGAAATGGATTACTTGACTCCCTCTGAAAGGTAATGGTACCAATCTCGGTAGCACTGTACCATCCATCATCGCCCATCTCAATATGCATCCGGAGATCTTTCTCCTCCAAGTCACTGAAAAGTTCCTTATCTCCCATCATGTGAAAGGAAGTGACACTATCCAAATACCACACCGATCCCAATGCACTTGAAACCATCCATGAAATCAAGGAGAAGTCAAGCTCAAATTGCGAGGCAAGGGCCTCACCAGCTACAGATCCAACAACCTTCTTGTTCTTCTTCTTTTGTGGATAGTTAGTAGAAAAAAATCCCATGTTCATGACAGTGAAAACACTTCTCCTTGGACATGTCATGCTTCTTTCCTTTAGACTCAGATTTAGAATGGAATTTATTCCCCTTCCCCTTCTTCAACTTGGAAGCCAAAGAAAAATGCTATTCATCATCATGCTTTAATGAAGAACAATCTCTGGTGTTCCATTTGAACTCCTCCTGCACCAAATTCGACCACAGTTGTTCCAAATTTGGAAAATTTTCTCATCTGTTAACATAGTCTTCATAAATGTGACAAATATTAGGAAGTCCTACGAGAACCAAACTCACCAAATCATCATCAAAGACTCTTATTCCCACACTCCCCAGTTCACCTTGACATTGGACAAAATTTGTGAGATATATTGGAATGGTGTCCGCCTTTTCCATCTTGATCTTCTTGAGTTCATCTTTGAGCGCCAATTTCCTATGGTCGCTGTTGCTTTGGAATAGATCCGTCAAAGTTTTCCACATAGCATATGTTGTGGATTTCCCATGGAGGCTTGAGACAATGTGGTCTCGTACTCCCTCCAACAGGATCCTCCTCTCCTTTGCCACTTTCTTTTGCCATGCATCAATATTGGCAGCATCTGCAACATCTGGCTTAGGAACATCTTTTTCAATGAATTCCTTCAAGCCATTTTCTTTGAGTACTGCCTCCATCCTGTTCTTCCAAGCAATGTGTTTCGAGCTTCCCTCTAGTGCATACTCTAACATCAAGCCATTGAAAGCCATTTCGATCTTGAATCAGCTGTAGCACCAATAAAGTCTTTCTGAAAATTCGAATTCAATCTAGTCACAAACTCAACTCCTGTTTCAATTCTGCAATTTCCTGTGCTCTGATACCATGTAGAAATTATACAAAAAGCATGTATATCTTGGATTCACTCGATCGAACAATGTGCTAAAGTTAAATACTGAATCGCTTCTACAAATCTTTTGCGGAATTAAAAAACACAATTGCTAATCACATGAACATGAAGAAAGATCAATCACACACAACACAAATAATTTTCAGGGGAAAGATTACAACTAAAAACCCCACTAACTTTTATTGTATCTTATATCATGGATCATGAAACAATTACATACAAAAATATTCTCAGAAGAGCCCTCAGTACATCATCTAATTGTCTCACATTGTCATACAAACATTAGCAAATCCCTTAGCCAATTTACTTCCTCCAGACAACCTGCCTTCAGTGCGCAATCCCTGCTGAATGAAATCCCTGAATTTATGCAGTTCTGACTGCCTTGATTGTGTAAGTATCATGGGCACATAAAATGTGTGTTTACTTGCATGTGTGCAAGCGGATAATGTCACAACTGATAGTCAACTCCCCTTTCACCTAGAACTCAACTAGGTCTCCACTGGATCTCACATGCATGCAACTAATATTAGTAAATCCTCAGTTGCATGTGAGATCACTGATTGTGAATTAATTAATATTTAATTCACTTGATCTCTCACTAGTGTATCTTCAGTTACAACTAGCACAACTGAATTTAACTCACTTAACTGAGTTAAAATATTTGCAACTTGCACCAACTCATGCACCACTGCACTTCGAACTCTGTTACAACTAGAATTACTCTGCATGTCCCTCCAACCAACCTCTAACTCGAAATTCACTAGCTAACTGAATTTTCCACTTTAGTTAACTTTTTCAAGTCCACATTGAGGATAGATTAAAATTTAATGTCCATCTAAATTAAGGGATAATAAAAATACCACATGCACCCAAAATATTCTTGTGGGTCCCACCCTAGTGTAGGTGCTTAATGCACTAGTGTGGGTGTTGAATATTCTTGTTGAATCTCAACATATTTTGTATTTTTAATATAAACATCAACATTACCCTTACATAGAAACTTTGCAGATGTACCATTTCCAAGAATAATATTACCAATCTTGTCTTTGAGGGAGATGGATTTGTCCTTATTTCTAGACATATGATGAGAAAATCCACTGTCTATGTACCATTGATATTCTTCTTCAAAAGAGCATAGAGAAAGACCACACTTTAATTTTTCTTCTTCTTTCTGCTTAGTACGGGGGGGTGTTGTTGGATCCAACAAAGTTCTTGTTTTTCTGTGTGTTTTGTTGTCTGAATGAATTCATTGATTTGTTCTTGCATTCTTTTGCTACATGCCCAAAATTGTTACAAGTATAACATTATAACATATTACAGGACCAGAAAAGGGAGCAAAGGAATCATAATGTTTCTCTTTCACATTCCTCTTATTGCAATTAACAAATTCGTGATCAAACATATTTCAAGTATAACATTATCCCTTAAATAAACTTGAGTACATAGGAGCTGATGATATTCCTGCGAACCTACTTGTGTAATTAGCTGCAATGTGTCCAAATTTATGACAAATAAAACATTCAACGTCATTATCCAGAGGAGAGAATCGATTGATACTTCTATAGTTAGGATCAATTGAATTCCTTTGAAAAATTCTTTATTTGGTTTCTAGTTTGGTTGAATTCTTAATTCTTTAGCAGACCTTTAAAAGTTTGATTTGTTCACAAGATTGTGAGCTAGATTCTCCTTTTACAATTTCATGAAAACCAAGACGAGATTTAATGGAGGGAGACCTTTGACTGTTATCCAAAATATTATTAATATCTTGAAATCTAAAGTGCTTATCCTTTTCTTCTAATTTACCTTCTATGATACTTACCTCAACCTATTTTTCACCTATATTATTTCCAATTGAGTTCTCAACTCAATGATCTCCTTCTTAAGCCCAATTTCTTGTTGTTCAAATAGTTTAAGAATATCCTCATATTGTTTGTTTGATTTTTCAAGATCAAATTTGAGAGAGATGATTTCTGCTTCTAGTCCTTCACAATAATTAGTTCTTTCTTTAAGCTCCTCGGTTGTTGTATCCTCTTCATTTACTTTATTTATCAATGACACTACTTCATCCTCCAGTTTTTGACATTGATCTTCTTTTTCCTTATACTGCTTCCTCATTCCTTCTTCAATTTTTATTCCTTCTTCCAACCGATTCTTTAACCTGATAATATATTCTTTGTAGGTACAATCCCTTTCATCAAATAGTTGTAGTAATTTTTGATGATATGTATTCTCATCTGTTAGCCTTTTAATCTCTGCTTCAAGGGCCATTATTTTTTAATCTGATTTTTTTGTATAATGATTATCTTCATTTTTTCCAAAGAGTGCAATATCAATTGATTCATAATCATCATCGCTACCATCATTACTACATGGACATGGAAATGGATCACAAGTAGAAAAAACTGGTACCTGATAATTCTTTGTTATTGTCTTCTTCATTCTTGATCAATAGAAAGCGAGGTGCTCCCAAAGTTGAATATTTGATGACATCTATAACTGCCACTACATCTGATATATCACTTTCACTTCCACAATTTTCTTGAACTGAATCCTTCCTTTGAGCTTCCTTCTTATTTTTCTTCTTTCCCATTGTCCCTGATCCACTCTCAAGCGATTAATATTCTATGTGAGTGATTTACTCTCATTACAATTGTTAGGAAAAATAATGAGAGGAGATGGGTAAATCAATATTTTTAATTCACTTTATCTTTTCATTTCATATTATGAATTCTGTACACTATTATTCTTTATGAAATGAGTTAACTTTATCCATTGCATTATTGATTCATTAACCATCCAATATGAAATAAAGAACAAATAAACCACAACACGTAAGAAATACAGATAGAAAACTAGGATTTTAGGTGGAAACCTAATGTGGGAGAAAACCACCATTGTCTTCTTCTTTTATTATAAAGAAAAAATTCATTACATATTTTACTGTCACAGCCCTTACTCACACATAGGAACCCACCTATAGGAGGTTACAATCTCCACTCGTTCTCCAACATCCACTGGATGGGAGATCCAACCCCCTGATCTCGTTTACCAGCTCCTAGTGGAAGGGATCACCCATCCCCTGAACAAGTTCACAAAATACCACAGGAAGGAAGCCGCCGACTCCCTTACTTAAGGTTCCAACCCTCAACACCTTTGTGGACCAAGTTTCATAATATTTTAGACTGGATCCACCTGATTAAAAACATCAAAAATTGTAGGCCACCTTTCATCAAATTTTCACACTGTACCCACATCAAGAATAAGGCCAAACTGAATCAATAAAGCACCAAGCCACTGAATATAGAAGACAACCAGAACAAATTAACCTCAGAATATGTATGATACTATTCTTAAGAGAACATGTGTATATACATGCTTCCTCTGCATAACATATATGTACATATCTAAAATCATTTATGATTGAAAACATTGTCAAACTAAATCACTGTGCCAGTCACTAAATCACTGAAAAATCAAGTCGCAACATATACATCAATACTGAATCACTGAAAACCCAATCATAATCACTGATAAATATACCAAGCCACAATCTAATCACCCGAATAAACACTCCCATATACAAACCATGTTTATCAACACATCAATGAAAAACAACAACAAATAGAACAAATATCATCAACTATCATTAATAAACAACTCGAACATTAATGAATATACATGACATCCAAAAAACATATCAGTGTATGTATACTACTACCATGCATAACACCCACGTATACATTTCAACATACTGATGAATTCATCAAAAATTTTATACGCGAAAATACTGAATAAGATCTGTGGATGTAAACAAAATTGCTGAATACAATTCTCATATTGATCTTAAATCACTGAATCAATCCTTTGCTACAAATATAACAAAAACTGAACATACCATACTGTCAAATCACATATCACTTTAGACTCATTCAAACAGATATTGAATTGTTAGATGCTTAACCATGAACAAGTTAGTCAAATATAACCATTTGTACTCAAGGCACTTTCATATCTCTCAGATATAAGCCTCCTTCATGCTCCGTGGTGCACACCTGTTTTGAGATCATATTACACATGAATAAACCATTTTTTTGCACAGATAACACCTTGATATCCATCTCCTTATATAGATTTTTCCTTGGCTAATACCTTAGGTAAATCCCTTGGTAATGTTGTTAGTATTCTTTGATGGGATCAAATAAACATTTCCGCAACCATTACTATGGGAAAATACCATGGTAATGACCTATGGTATCCAAATTTGCATGATTAGGATTATGTACACAAATTTTACTCACAGGGATTGCGTATGTACGCAATCATTCTTCACAAGAATCACGTATACTTTCTCAAATTCACATTTTCCATCCATCTGTAACTAAACTTCCATTTTTCTGTCCATGTCCACTGTAACATCTACACATGTTATCTGATTTAGTTCCACAATCATATTTTCTCTCTGTTGACATAAAGTGCATCTTTATCAAGCAAGATTCCATCAAGGACAACACATTAGCCATAATTCCAAGAATCTACCCCTTTGGACTTGATAGAAACCACTTTGGTGTTTGGACACCACCTGCAAACACCAAGTATTTTCTCTAAACACAACTTATTTTCTCCAAAAACCAAGCTTCTCTCCCCCTTTGACACCAAGGGTAAAGGGTTGAATCATATTGAATGCAATACTTCCCTTATAGTGGTGATGACTTGGATTGTAGTTAGCTAGAGTGACATGGCCTTTTCTACTAGTTAAGTTAGTAAATTCTTGTTTGTAGGCTAGAAGTAGAGTTCTGCATAAGTTGATTTCTAAGATA
This sequence comes from Pinus albicaulis, assembly GCA_034641835.2. NCBI lineage: Eukaryota > Viridiplantae > Streptophyta > Pinopsida > Pinales > Pinaceae > Pinus > Pinus albicaulis. The sequence continues at coordinate 890,720,273 of CM076571.1, forward strand.
TAGTAATCCAGTGGATTTATTGTTAGTTAAACTCAATTAACTGAGATCTACTCATTAGTTGAGTCAGTAGGAGTTCAATTGAGTATTTATAACAATTTTTAACTCATTGATCTCTCAGTTAATTGATCAATTTACTAAAAATAGTCCCAGTCATGCATGGAATTTGAATTTCCTAGTTGAGTGCATGGAAAATGCACATTTTTATTTATAATTGTATATCATTGAGTGTACAAGTTTTTGCACTGAGAAGGTGATCAATTTACCTTGGATTTGAGGAAGGAAATGTGAAATTTCCCTATTTTATAGGAGCTTAATTCCTCAAGGATTTCATAAGGAAATAGGAGGTTGGATGAGGCTTGAATTGGATAAGTGTTGGCCAGAGTAGGTCAAGAAGCAAAAGAAAAAATTTACAGCGTAGGGTGTGCTTTAGAGTTGAAGAAATACATTGTAATTTTTTCTCTTTCTCATATAAATTGATGCAGAGAAGTGGATGGATTTTTCCTAGTTGGTGTTAGGATTCTGTAATCAGCAATATTGGCAAATTCTAATCACAGAAACAACATCTTTTCAACCACTTTGGGATTCTAGGATCTAGCCCTCCTGAATCCAGAGAGGGATCTCTCCAATAAGTGCAAAGATGGATTTGTCTTTGGAGTTTTGGGTAATGATATTAGGCTAGTTGTGAAGGCCGAGGGTTTGTTTTGTTTTTTGGATGGTTGAGCATGATTACTGTTTGAGGTGGAAAGTTTTAAGTGAAAAGAGTTTCAAAGGTGAGAAGTTGCAAGCAAATAGAACAAGCTTTGGATAGGAAGATAGATAATTGCAGGTTTTAGTCCATTGGGCTATGGAGTCATAATAAGGTTTAATTGAAACAATCAGGTTCAAGAGTGGTCCATGGGGCAAGTCATCTATGTCTAAGGATCTCCTTAAAGTTTGATTTATGGAATGAAATGAGACAAAAAAAGGGGAATTAAACAAATGAAGAACAAAGAATAGCCTAGGATCTGGTAAGTACTTTGAAACTAGCCAGCCTTTGACATATTCCAAGGGAAACATTCAGAAAGTATTTTGGGATAAAACTAGGACCAGGGCACACCATATATTCCTTAGTTCATCTCTACTTAACATGAAATGAAAGTAACATTCAAGAACAATATTTCAGCTAAAACAATAAGACGAGGGAACGCCAACATTCCTATGCTTAAACTGAATTGAATCATTCCTAAACAACACAGATTGGAAGAAAACATTCAGATAAATATTTTCAGTCAGAGAAGGGTACTGATATATAGTAGGTCCTAACTCTATGCATGTTATTCTTTATAAGAGAAGATGAACACAGTGAAAAGAGAAACAAAATAACAAGTCACAAAGAGAAAAACATCACCGTCAACATAGACCAGGATCCCATAAATAAGCTTGTATTGATGCTCCAAACTAGTTACAACTTTAGGTCCAATGCTTTAGTTTAGCAATCATCTAAAAATCTCAACCTAACTGATCGATCACAAGCAGAGCTCCAAGGGCCAGTGAAAACTATTTACAAGTAGAAGTCTCAAGCTCAATTACATTTCAATGTTCAGTAGCCAACTCAACCAACCCCTCTCTCATCTTCTCCAAAAGTATTTATAGAAGAATGAGGAGGTCAGATCTGATAAAAAATCTCTAAAGATAATTAATACAGACTTAGTGGCTTCTCGGCCTTTGGGGGGCTCAATAAAGAAGCTTACATAGGTGTCCTCTGCATTAAATGATTTTACATTAAGATTTAAGCTCGGTGGGAGCTCTTACTGAATTTTGAAGCTCCGTGTGGTGTCAAAGTAACTCTGCAAATATTTTTTCATTAAGTTTGTTTGCAGAATTTACTCTCTGATTGTGCTTGAAACAAATATTTGATCTTGATTAATAACTTCGGCCTCTGATATGAATGCTTTGAGGCACAGGTGGCACTGTGGTAGCTGAGAGGAATCGATTTGCCTCAACTGTGGCGATGGAAGCTTTCTGTCTGATGAAACTTTATGATTTTTCTTTTAACTATGTCTTAATTGGGGATTAGGATTTTGATAAAACGTCTTAGATGTAATCCCCATAGATCTGTCTTCAATATTCTGTTCTAGTATATTTTTGTCTTCGACACTGATACTTTTTTATTTGTGCCTGATTCACTGGTTTGTTGGTGTGCAGGGCTGCGCAGGGGTGATATGGCATCAATGCCTCATGAAAAACCGATGAAACGTGGAGTTTTAAACCCTATGAATGACTCTCTTTGATGAATCCAAGGCAGGAGGATCGTCACCCTCAGCCTTTGAATTTTCTTCAGCATGGCGGAAAAAACATTTAAACCCTGCAAAATACAAAGAACATTATGAAATCCTACATATATAGGTTTACTACTTTGGAAGGACATGTGGGGAGAGCATGGTCGTTGGATGGCATCATCCAACGGTCGATATTGATCAGAAGAAGTGAAAGGGGAGGCGGAAGAAGAATTTAAATCGGAGTCGTCGATCGCCCAAAAATTGACGGTCAGGAGCAGAGGTGAATAAATAATGTGAAGGGGTCACATTATTCGAAAAAATAAAATAAAAAGTGGGGAAAAAGGTTTAAAACCTTGTTTCAGCGAAAAATGGTTGAAAAATGGGTTTGGAGATTAGGACACCCGTGGGCCGTCGGATGAGATCGGCCCACGTGATCAACGGTGGAGATCGGGTACCGACAAACCTTATAAAACATGCCTGGACTTCAAAAAAGGTTAATAAAATCATGCTGTATAAAGTCCCCCGGGTTCGGCTTGAATGATTGCACGAGGAACCCACGAAGACCCGCCCCAATCCATTGATGCCGCGTGGATGCTGAGTGGGTATTCGGGGCCACCGGTTCTGTGAGACTGTATTCGTGGCTGTGGGGACCAGGGCGACTGCTTTTGGGCCGTCGATCTGTAGATCAGATCGATGGTGGATATGCTTTTAATACCGCGCTGTACCTTAGTCTATCTGTCGGGCGTCTTTTGGGCGCAATCACTGTCTGATGAGCTGGCGTCAAATCGGACGGCGCACGCCAATATCGCACCGAGCCGATATTCGATCTTTAATGCGCGATGAGGGAAGTTTTTTAATAGTGCTCGAGGCCACGTGTCGGCCGGTGGCGCTAATCGCTGCCAAAAAAAAAAAAACCACCTCCCTCTCAAAAGCGGCGCGATGAATTCCACCCGGTTTTGAATATTCAATGCCCAAAAATATTTAAAACCCAAAAATTTAATATAACAAAGGTTTAATCTTAAGGGCGGAACATATATCTGCAATATGGTTTGGCGCCCGTCTGCGGGGCTGTGGGTTATATGGAAAGAAATATGACCGGGGGTTTTAATATATAGGGGTAATCGTCATCGGGGTTTTAAACACAACAAATAGACTTACGCGCTCAGCTCTCTGCGATGCGATAGGCGCTCAAATGGCTTAGCATCTGGTTCCAGCACCAGGGCGTATGGAGGGGAAGGGCTGAGGAGTTACCCCAAGGGGCTTAAACCTTAACAAAAAATATGTATTTTAATGAAGTTTTCAATGCTTTTCAAAGGTTTTGAGGGTTTCGATAAGGCCAAGAAAGGGTCTTAAACCTTATCAAAGGGTCCTGATGGAGGGGAAAAAGGAAGAATATGAAAATGAAGGATTTTTATGAGAATGAAAGGGGTAGAGAATGAGGTTAGTTTCAAAGTGAGGAAAGGGAAAAAGGGATTTTGCAGCAGTCTCTCATGAAATCAACAGAATTCTAGAGTATAAAATGGGAACAGTAAGGAAGATTTTTAGAGAGAGGCATGAGGCCTTCAAGAGTCTTCAAGAGCCAACAATTTTTGTAATAAAATTTGTTCCTTCAAGGCTCCAAAAATGATTTAGCCACCTTTTGGTATAAAAAATTTCATAGGTGGTTAACAATGGCTCCACTTGGGCATGGTGCCTTCTTGAAGGCATCAAGAACTTCAAACTTGCTTTCTCTGGGAGGCTAATCATTTGCCTCATCCATTGGGTTGCCTTTGTTTCCTTGTATGATATTATTTTGCTCTGAAAACATATTAGCAGCCATAAAAACAATGGATCTTTCATCAACAAGTTGTCTACCTACCCAATCCTACAGATCTAACATTTTTCTTCTTTAGAGTGCACTTGGATTGGCAAACTCTTTCACAACATTTTATTCTTTTGAAAGCAGGAAATATAATCTATTTCTACTCCTTATTTTTCCATGAAATCAGATTAAACAGTTGAGCCCATATGATTCTTTACCTAATATACTATCTGTTGGGATTAAACTATCCAACAGATTTTATTCACTAAATTCTACAACAAAAATTTAAAAACAGCCAAGTCAAGATTAAGTTGTTTGACTTGTTGTGATCTATGGCATAAAAAAAAAACTGCACATAGACATTTATTCTGCAGAAAATTAAATAAAAAAGGAAGGCTTAGGCTCTAAAATTTCAAAGCATTTCATTCATCTCTTTTACAACTCTGTTTTGACTCTTGTTTTGAGCTGTCTTTCCTTTGTCAACTGGTTCAGATTTTGAGCTAATTGGAACCAGATTTACATTTTTCTTGACTTAGAATTTGAAACAGATTTGAGTCACTCTCTTTGGAAGCTTAGGTTTAGATTTTAAGCATGTTTGAACCTTTAATTTCTATCCTAAACTATCTACTGATAAGCCAAGGTTAAATAGTTTAGCGAATCGAATTCACTATCCTATCAACAGAAAATTTAAAACTAATTAGTCAAGATTAGGATGTTTGACTAACTAGAAGTGTGTTCTTTAGGAGTGGCATTTAGGCTTGCGCACTTTCAGATTTGTTTCTCTTTTTGGTATGGGGCTATACCTTTCTTGTTTTCACAATCTGCCCTCTTTTCTTTCTTTGTTTGTTTTTGTATTTTTGATTTTTATAACTTTGAATGCAATGATGGGTGAGATATTTACAATGAGAAAAAGATTAAAAGGATTTTAGAACATGAAATGTATCAAGAGAATTAATGCTTAAGCATCCTGCCATTGACAGGACCCCCAAACAATTCTGCTCCATTCAACTCTTGCAAAAAATAGGCATTATTACTAGCAGCTGAATGGATAGAGTAAGGCCCAAGCCATAAGTTGTAAAATTTTCCATGCTTGCCCTTGTCTTCCCTCCTCGAGTCCCACTTCAAAACTTTGTCCCCAATATTGAAATTGTTGGCCTTTTTTCTTCTGTCAAAAAGCTTTTTAGTGTTGTCCTGCTTTTGCAATACTTTGTTATAAACCTCCTCTCTGGTTTTCTGAAGATGAATGGTCTAATTTATCCTTCTGATTATGTCATTATCTTCAGTTTTCAACTCTTGAACTAACCTCATGACTGGTACACTAAGGCTGGTTGGAAAAATTGCATCAGTACCATACACAAGCTGGAAAGGTGACATGCCAATAGATTTCTTCAAAGTCAATCTGTCAGCCCAAAGTGCATGAACTAGCTTTGTGTGCAAAGAATTTTTGTTGTCCTCCAACAGTTTCTTGATTATGTTCACTAAGCTTTTGTTTGAGGATTCGAAAAGTCCATTACCTTGAGGGTAATAGGCCATGGAATGCCCCAATGTTATCTGATATCCATGACAGAATTCAACCATCTTCTTTGATCCAAATGCTGCTGCATTATCAGTGATGATCTTGGTAGGACAACCAAATCTAGAGAGAATGTTAGTCTCCATGAATTTCATAATAATAGAATCATTGGCCTGCCTACAAGGAATGGCTTCTATCCACTTAGTGAAATAGTCTATGGCAGTGAGAATCCATCTATGTTGAGTAGAAGCTGGTGGATGGATTTCTCCTATGAAGTCAAGTCCCCACTGTTGAAAAGGGGCTTCAACAATGATTGGATGCAGAGACAGGGGTAGCAGTTTTCTTTTGCCTTCAAAAAGTTGACATTTATGATAGGCTATGATCATCTTGTGCACATCATGGAAAAGAGTAGGCCAATAGAAACCAGCCCTCAAAATTTTGTTGGCTGTTGTTTTCCAGTACAAATGACCTCCACACTCTCCTTCATGGAACTCATGCTTGACCTTCTCTGCATCAAACTCAGGCAAACATTTAAGCGATACACCACTTGCATTTTTCCAATAAAGACATATATCTACAATACAATAGTTTACAAATTTTAACTTTAGGAATCTTGCCTTTGTCTTTGTAAAACCAGGAGGTGTATTTAAATTAAGCAAAACATAAGTAATATCAGCATACCAAGAGGAATTCATGAAATAGTCTTCAACAATGGGAGTTGAGATTCCCTCTTGATCATCAAAAGCATTAATCATATTTATATCTAGAATTTCAAAATTTGATTCAGCCATCAATCTATCTAGACCTTGGCCTTTGATCAGCTTAGTGGGTTTTATCTCTAAATCATATTCAAGAATGACAACAATCCACTTACCTCTCTTACCATCTGGGTCCTGTGTTAGAATGTCTTTAACAACTGAATTTGGGACAAAGGAAATGATGTGTGAGTGCAAGATGTACACTCTGAAGTATTTCAAAGCTTTAACCAAAGAAAAATCTTGCTTCTCCATAATGTTATACTTCAGAGGGGCATCCCTCAATGCCTTGCTAAATCATGCAATAGGCTGCTCTTGTCCTTGTGGATTTTTCTGTAAAAGGATAGCAGCTATGGTATGTTCTGACGCAAACGAAAAGATATAAAAATATTTTGAAAAATTCGGACTTATTAGAACCGGTGTTTTGGTTAACGTTTGTTTCACCAGCTCAAAGGACTTCTTTGCTTGCAAGGTTCACTTTACCCCTTGCTCCTTCTTCAACATGTTTGTGATATTCCTAAGGAGCTCAGCTAAGTTGGGGATGAACCTTCTCAAAAAGTTAATCTTTCCAATGAAAGATTGCAACTCCTTGATGTTCTGAGGATGAGAGATTTGCAATATGGCCTCAATCCTTTTGGGATCAATCTTAATACCCTCTTCTGAAAAAATGTGCCCAAGAAGTTTACCTTCTTGGAGTGCAAATAGTGTTTTCTTTAGGTTCAAAGATATCCAAAACTTTCTGCATTTCTCGAAAACTCTTCTTAAATGTTCTAAGTGCTCTTCATCTGTTTTTGAAAACACCGTAACATCACGAAGGTATATAATGATGAAGAAGCCCAGTTCTTCCGAGAATGCTATATCCATGGCTCTTTGAAAAGTTGATCCAGCATTCATTAGACCAAAAGACATTTTCACATACATGAAAGCGCCCCATGGTGCAGTAAAGACTATCTTTAATTGATCAGCAAGGTGAACTAAGATCTGATTGTACCTTGAGTAGCCATCAAGCAAAGAAATTCTTCTAGACCCTACCACCCTTTGTAAAATATGGTCCATCTTAGGTAAAGGGTAGTTGTCTTTTAAAGAAGCTTTGTTTAAGTCTCTAAAGTCTATACAAAGACTGGTCTCTCCAGTCTTCTTCCTAACTGACACCATATTAGACATCCACTCAGAATATCTAATAGGGACAATAATACCAGCATCGTACATTTTCATGATCTCCTTCTGAACCAAGGGAAACTGGATAGGGTTTATTCTGCGCAGTTTCTATTTGAATGGTTTTTGGTTTTATTTGAGGGGAATTTTGTGCTGTATTGTTTCAGTGTCATAGGATTTAAGATCTTCGTAACTCCACGCAAAAACATCAGAAAATTCTCTAAAAAGCTCTATGTATTTGAGTTTAATGTGAGCTGGTAAAGTTTTAGAGTGTTTAATCATTTTCAGTTTAAGTCCACTGCCTATATTGCACTCTTCCACTTCAGTCTCTACAGGTTCTAGTTTTGGCTTCTTGGCTACATCGTTAAAATAAAACAACTCTTCTAAAGGTGCCAGATCGCTTGGCAAACTTTCATCTTTGGACTGCAGGGTCTCTAACTCTTCTGTTTCTAATTCTGCAGTCAGTTCTATTTTGTTTTTAAGTTTGCTAGTCAGAAGATTAATATTGGAAAGTTATAGAGACGGCTCTTCTTCACCAAGAAAATTTTCTTCACTGTAGTTTGTATCATAAACTGAGTCCGAACTGTGTAGTTTGAATTCATTTCTGAATTGCATGAAGTCTTCTATTTGTTTGTCCTCGTTGAAAACTTGCCAGTATTTTTCGTTACCAGGTACGGCTCGTCTGAATTCTATTTGAGTTGTGCAGTCTTTGGTTTCATATGGCGTTAAGCATGTTCTAGCTGCAAAGGCTAAATTGTGGGCCACAATATTTCTTTTCCTCGGGACAAAATTATCTGGTATTCTTCAAAAGTTTTTAAAAGGTCCATGATATCGTTTCGATAGGCCCTAAGTCTTGGGTGATTTGCGTTATACTCCCCATTGAATTTCCTAATGACTAACTCTGAATCCCCATATACATTGATTCTTTCGGCTCCTAATTTTTTCAACAAATGTAAGCCTAAAAGCAGGTATTCATATTCCGCTATGTTGTTAGAACACTGAAAGTTTAATTTGCAGGAAATGCTTTTTGCGTGGTTATTTTAAGCGTCACAAATCCAGACACCAGCACCAGCGTTGGTCTTAGTGTAAGACCCATCGAAGTGCATACTCCATAGAAGACTATTCTCGAGTTTATCATTTTTTTGGTGATTTTCCTCTTCAACTACTGTGCTTTCTGATTGTTCTTGATTATCAGCACACTGTCGAACTTGTTTTAACTCAGATTTTCGATTGGGTTGAGGACTGCTTTCTTGACTCTCAATGTTTAAAAGAAAAGGACACATGATTTGTAGCTCAAGACCCGTGTTTTGTTTGCTATATTTTACAGGTTCAGCCGACTGTTCTGACACTCCTACGTTATCTTCTTCCTCCTCTCTATTTATCATTGAATTAGACAAGGTCATTGGTTCACTGAAAGTTTCATCATTGAAAAGGATAAATGAAACCAGTCCTGTGTTTATGGAATAGAGAGGAGATATTTCTGGTCTGTCTTGACTTGTGACTATGTATTGCATATGAGGTTCCCTATAAAGTCTTCTAGTATGATTTAAAACAGGGATAGTCGCATAGGTCATGTCCATTTGCATAGTCCCTTGTAACATAGCTCCCCAGGACCTAGATAATAATATTCCATACTTTGGGGGCACATCAGCCACAACAATATCCGTTACTAAGCATTTCGCTAGAATTTGGGCTAAGTTAACGCAGAGGTCTTTGATTAATCCTAAACATTTTACTCTACTTGAGTCGAAGGAATAAAGGTCTTTGTAAGGTTTGGTGATTTCAAGGCCTAGGCTCTCCATGACATCTTTGCACATTAAATTATGAGAGGCGCCTGAATCAAGCATAGCGTTGTGCAAAATATTTTCATGAACATTTAAACTTATATAAAAGGGAGGAACAGGTCCCTCTTGATATCTACTTTCAATCTCAGGACCAAAAATAAGCTCTGGTTGGTCATCATTAAGATTGACCGTGTCATTATTCTCTTCAATGTTTAAAGCCTTCAAAATTTGGGTCCTATATACATTCTGGCAGCTAACTCAGTAAGGGGAACATAGATTTTGATCTTTGAAATTTCCTGCTCTACGCTGAAAGGAATTTGGTTCTTTGAAGAACTTGTCTCAGCCTTACTAGCTGCTAGTCTGTCAGCAACATCCGCTTGCTGATTTGTTTTATTTACATTTGAGAAAATGGTTTTAATAGGAGTAATAACTGAAGTGTTAGTACTACTAAGGTATGCACTCTGTTTTTCACTGTTTTGAGTACATTTCTCTCTACCTTTATCATAATTAACAGTCACTGTTTTTTCCTTTTGTTTGACAACTTTAGGCTTGGTTGCAGTGCTGTTTTGTGAAGATTTGTCAGAGGTTTTGTTGTTGGGAGTTTATTGACTGGTTTTTCTTCCAAGGTCATATTCTCTTTGAGACTCTATGATGACATTTTCCATGTCTTGATAATAACTTTCCTCATCGTCTCTTTTGTCATCATAAGGTGTATAAAGACCTTGTTTTCTATCGTAATGAATCTCAAAGTCATCATCATATACCCTCAGCATGTTGATATCATCTTCCTCTGTTATCTCATCTATTTCCTCAACCTCACTTACATAGTTTTGATGAAAGGGAGGAGTGATCTGTTGATCATCTTCCCTGGGTCTGTTTGGAGGTTGGTTCCTTCTAAAATTCCGATTCTGGTTCTGGTTCCTATTTTGAGGAGCATTTTGGTTTTGGCTGGCTTGTGCTCTCTTAATTATGCTCATCTCTTTCATCATCTCCTCCATCATTCTCTCCATCTTTGAGTTGGAAGTAGAGGATGTAGACTCCTCTCTAAATGACACTCTCTTTTCATTTTTCATTCTTTCTCTCTTCTCCATCAAGTTGACTTCCACAGAAAGAGCACCTTTTTTCATCTCTTCAAGAGTTGCAGGATCTCTCTCTCACAGCTGATAGGCCATCTCAGGGTCAAAACCTTCAGGAAAATTGATTAGAGTTGAGCCTTGTGGAGGTTTTAGATCTGGGGAAAGTGCATTATATACACTGTTAAATCTGGTACAATAAGCTTGGACACTTTCCCCAGTGTTTCTATGGAGGTTCTTGTAATTAGAAAGGACTTGGAGATGATTATTATTTACTTCCCATTTGTTTAAGAATGTCTGATGGAAGGCTTGGAGATCGTTGATACTATGGGGGGTTAAGCCTTTAAACCATTTTCTTACTTCTCCCCCCAGACTTTGAGAAAATAATCTAAGCTTGACAGAATCATCATCAATTTCATTTCTGTCGAAGTAGTCATTCATCTTATCCACATGTTGTGATGTCATTGTAGCATTGCAAGCATCATATAATGGAATTTTGGACTGATAGTCCTGTGGAAGATTGACTAATGGGATAGGAAGGACTAAGGGAGCATACCATGTAGCCATGGCAGGAGGTGGAGGCGGATTTACAAGAGGGAAAGCAGGCTGGAATGGAGTGTCTTGAATAGTGGATGTAGGGTGAGCAGAAGTGGATGGACCAGGAGTAGATTGCTGGGTTGATCTTGGATGAGAGACACCTAAGTTGTGAAGGAAATGTAAATCAGGAGGTGTTGTTTCTCTGCTACCAGGATGTTCACTTGTTTCAGGAGATGAAAGTGAAGACTCAGAATCTAACTGATCTAAATCATCAAGAGACCTAGTTCTAAAGGGATTTACTAAGTCAACTTGTGATTGTTGTAGAGTTGAAAGATTTTCAGGAACTGAATTAGCTCTCAAGGGTGATATGAAAACAGTTGATAATTTAATCCTAGGAGACTTCCTAAGGATAATTTCTAGGTTATCCACTGTCTCAGGTAGATCAGGGTCAGGATAGGCTCTAGTGTGAATCTTTCTAGGAGCCACTATGCTGTGTTTTTCAGACCCAAATAAACAAGAAAAGTTCAACCAGGTATGACAGTCTTTAAAAGGTCAACTAATCTGTTTATACAAAATTTAATCCTACAGTCCTCTAACTAAGTTTGGATGATATTTCAATGATAAGGGTTCTTCCCAGTGGAGTCTTAAGGTCTGTTCAGGATTGTGGAGTCGCCAAGTGGAAGATTTTAGCTCCTAGGGAGGTAAAAGGTTTTATAGTCCACCACCATGTTTATTAGATACCAATCTGAAATATTTTTTTGGGTTTTGTGAGTTATTTTTCTGTTGTGTGGTTTCTAAGAGTGTCCTAGATCTGTTTCACAACTTAGCTACGGTTATGAGACAAAGCAGTCTACTCTTATGGCTAAGCCAGCTGATTTTTCAAGGTTAGATAAAACCTTATGAGAATCCTAGGCTTTACCTAGTTTGTCACTGATTCAAACAAGCTTGATCATGATTACCATTTCTCGGTAGTGCTTGAAAAGGCTGCTTCTTACTCACTAAACAATTTTGGCATGAAATTTTAAAGGGAACCAGAGATTCTGGGTTCGATCCCCAGCGAAGTCACCAGAAATGTTAGGAATCTGTAATAAACAAGATTGGAAAAGTCCGATCACAGAAAAAACATCGTTTCAACCACTTTGGGATTCTAGGATCTAGCCCTCCTGAATCCGGAGAGGGATCTCTCCAATAAGTGCAAAGATGGATTTGTCTTTGGAGTTTTGGGTAATGATATTAGGCTAGTTGTGAAGGCCGATGGTTTGTTTTGCTTTTTGGATGGTTGAGCATGATTACTGTTTGAGGTGGAAAGTTTTAAGTGCAAAGAGTTTCAAAGGTGAGAATTTTCAAGCAAATAGAACAAGCTTTGGCCAGGAAGATAGATAATTGCAGGTTTTAGTCCATTGGGCTATGGAGTCATAACAGGGTTTAATTGAAACAATCAAGTTCAAGAGTGGTCCATGGGGCATGTCATCTATGTCTAAGGTTCTATTTAAAGTTTGATTTATGGAAAAAAATGAGACAAAAAGAAGGGGAATTAAACAGATGAAGAACAAAGAGTAGCCTAGGATCTGGTAAGTACTTTGAAACTAGCCAGCCTTTGACATATTCCAAGGGAAACATTCAGAAAGTCTTTGGGGATAAAACTAGGACCAGGGCACACCATATCTTCCTTGGTTCATCTCTACTTAACATGAAATGAAAGTAACATTCAAGAACAATATTTCAGCTAAAACAATAAGACGAGCAAACGCCAGCATTCCTATGCTTAAACTGAATTTAATCATTCCTAATTAACACAGACTGGAAGAAAACATTCAGATAAATATTTTTAGTCAGAGAAGGGTACTGATATATAGTAGGTCCTAACTCTATGCATGTTGTTATTTATAAGAGAAGATGAACACAGTGAAAACAGAAACAAAATAACGAGTCACAATGAGAAAAACATCACCGTCAACATAGACCAAGATCCCATAAATCAGCTTGTATTGATGCTCCAAACCAGTTACAGCTTTAAGTGCAATGCTTTAGTTTAGCAATCATCTACACATCTCAGCCTAACTGATCTATCACAAGCAGAGCTCCAAGGGCCAGTGAACACTATTTACGAGTAGAAGTCTTAAGCTCAATTACATTTCAATGTTCAGTAGCCAACTCAACTAACCCCTCTCTCATCTTCTCCAAAAGTATTTATAGAAGAATGAGGAGGTCAGATCTGATAAAAAATCTCTAAAGATAATTAATATAGACTTAATGGCTTCTCGACCTTTGGGGGGCTCATTAAAGAAGCTTACATAGGTGTCCTCTACATTAAATGATTTTACATTAAGATTTAAGCTCGGTGGGAGCTCTTACTGACTTTTGAAGCTCCGTGTGGCGTCAAAGTAACTCTGCTGATATTTTGTCATTAAGTTTGTTTGCAGAATTTACTCTCTGGCTGTGCTTGAAACAAATATTTGATCCTGATTAATAACTTCGGCCTCTGATATGAATGCTTTGTTACAGGTGGCACTGTGGTAGCTGGGAGGAATCGATTTTCCTCAGCTATGGTGATGGAAGCTTTCTGTCTGATGAACCTTTATGATTTTTCTTTTAACTATGTCTTAATTGGGGATTAGGATTTTGATAAATCGTCTTAGATGTAATACCCATATATTTGTCTTCAATCTTCTGTTCCGGTATATTTTTGTCTTCGACACTGATAATCTTTGATTTGTGCCTGATTCACTGGTTTGTTGGTGTGCAGGGCTGCGTAGGGGTGATATGGCATCATTGCCTCATGAAACACCGATGAAATGTGGAGTTTTAAACCCTGTGAATGATTCTCTTTGATGAATCGAAGGCAGGAGGATCGTCACCCTCAGCCTTTGAATTTTCTTCAACATGGCGGGAAAAACATTTAAACCTTGCAAAATACAAAGAACATTATGAAATCCTGCATATATAGGTTTACTGCTTTGGAAGGACATGTGGGGAGAGCATGGCCATTGGATGGCATCATCCAACGGTCGATATTGATCAGAAGAAGTGAAAGGGAAGGCGGAAGAAGAATTTAAATCGGAGCCGTCGATCGTGCAAAAATCGATGACCGGGAGCGGAGGTGAATAAATAACGTGAAGGGGTCACATTATTCGAAAAAATAAAATAAAAAGTGTGGAAAAAGGTTTAAAACCTTGTTTCGGCGAAAAATGGTTGAAAAATGGGTTTGGAGATCGGGACACCCATGGGCCGTCGGATGAGACCGGCCCACGTGATCAACGGTGGAGATCAGGTACCGACAAACCTTATAAAACATGCCCAGAATTCAAAAAAGGTTAATAAAATCATGTTGTATAAAGTCCCTCGGGTCTGGCTTGAATGACTGCACGAGGAACCCACGAAGACCCGCCCCAATCCGTTGATGCCGCGTGGATGCTGACTGGGTATTCGGGGCCACGGGTTCTTCGGGACTGCTGTCGTGGCTGTGGGGACTAGGGCGACTGCTTTTGGGCTGTTGATCTGCAGATCAGATCGACGATGGACGGCGCACGCCAATATCGTACCGGGCCGATATCCAATATTTAATGCATGATGAGGGTGGTTTTTTAACAGTGCTTGAGGCCATGTTTTGGCCGGTGGTGCTAATTTCTGCCAAACAAAAAAAACCACCTCCCTCTCAAAAGCGGTGCGATAAATTTTGCCCGGTTTTGAATAGTCAATGCTGGAAAATATTTAAAACCAAAAAATTTAATATGACAAAGGTTTAAGCTTAAGGGCGGAACATATATCTGTAATACGGTTCGACACCTGTCTGCGGGGCCGTGGGTTATATGGAAAGCAATATGACCGGGGGTTTTATTATATAGGGCTAATCGACATTGGGGTTTTAAACACAACAAATAGACTTACGCGCTCGGCTCTCTGCGATGCGATAGGCGCTCAAATGGCTTAGCGCCTGGTTCCAACACCAGGGCGTATGGAGGGGAAGGGCTGAGGAGTTAGCCCAAGGGGCTTAAACCTTAACAAAAAATATGTATTTTTATGAAGTTTTCAATGCTTTTCAAGGGTTTTGAGGGTTTCAATAAGGCCAAGAAATGGTCTTACACCTTATCAAAGGGTCCTGATGGAGGGGAAAAAGGAAGAATATGAAAATGAAGGATTTTTATGAGAATGAAAGGGGTAGAGAATGAGGTTAGTTTCGAAGTGAGGAAAGGGAAAAAGGGATTTTGCAGCAGTCTCTCATGAAATCAACAGAATTCCAGAGTATAAAATGGGAACAGTAAGGAAGATTTTTAGAGAGAGGCATGAGGCCTTCAAGAGTCTTCAAGAGGCAACACTTTTTTTAATAAAATTTATTCCTTGAAGGCTCCAAAAATGATTTAGCCACCTTTTTGTATAACAAATTTCATAGGTGGCTAACAGTTGGGTTCCCTGTAAAACCATTGCATTCCTTATGTTTTGATGGTTGCATGTGTTTATATTGTGT
Source organism: Pinus albicaulis (assembly GCA_034641835.2). Lineage (NCBI taxonomy): Eukaryota > Viridiplantae > Streptophyta > Pinopsida > Pinales > Pinaceae > Pinus > Pinus albicaulis. The sequence continues at coordinate 890,735,614 of CM076571.1, forward strand.
GTTTTCCTTTCTGCAGAATAGTATAATAAATTTATGTCTCTTGATTTCAATTCGATTTCATTAGTAGTAGAAAATTTCTTTCAATTTATACATGGTATAAGAGCTTTAAAATATTGCATAGAAACCTTGTTCCATATATTCTCTTAGACAAATTTTGATTTGCAAAGTTTTTGGTGCAGATTCTCTTTAGTGCAGGAAAAATGTCTTTCAATGGATTGAGGTTGGAGTATGCATTGGAGGGCACCTCTAATTTTTGTGCTTGGAAAGACATGGTGTAAGTTTTCCCAGATGATAATGGATTATGGGGATATACACAAAATGATATTCCAAAACCAAAAAAATCAGATGCATAAGCACTTTCTCAGTGGAAGAAAGACACAAAAAGAGCCAAGAATATTATTTTGGAGGGTGTCTGAGATCATGTGGTTTCAAACTTGCATGGGAAGGATACTTCTTTTGAAATTTGGAAAATTCTCATACATATCTTCTAGGGAAACAATGATGGTAGGAAATTGGTATTGAGAGATAAAATCAGAAGCATTCACATACATAAAAATGAAACCATTCCTCAGTACCTATCCATATCCACTCAGGTTCAAGATGAACTTGGAGTAGTAGGATAAAATGTGCCATCATCCAAACTTGTGAGCTTAACACTCCTTGGCCTTTTGAAATCTTGGAACACTATTAAGATTCAGTAAATGGAAGAGGCAAGCTACCATATTGGGAGAGACTTTGGTCTGATTTGGTGCAGGAAAAGATAAGAATAAACACTAGAGATGGTGTCACATCCATTGCAAACGAGGAAGAAGACTATGCTCTAGTTGGAAAAGGAAAGAAGGACAAAGGCATGAAGGCCCAAGGCTAGGAAAAATCCAAACAGAATAATGGCAAGAAGAAGGACCTCTGAAAGATAAAAAAATTTCACTGCCATGCATATGGACACTATGCAACCAAGTGTCCGCAAAAAAATCCAGCAAGGATCCTGCAACAGGAGTAGGAGGAGATGCTTTGGCATCTCAATTCAAGTTAGATTTCACTCTCTTTTCCTGCATCACAAGCACAATAAGAGGGAGTGAGTGGTACCTAGATTCTGGTGCCTTATATCATATGACAAGAAACAAGGAATTATTTAGTATCCTAGAGGAGAAGGATCTCAAATTGCACATAGAATTTGGAGATGATGGGAGGTATAATACTAAAGGAATTGGTACTGTCACCTTTAAGAAGGAGTCAGGATCCCATCTTCCCTTGAAAAATGTAATGTATGTATCTGGGATGAAGAAAAAAATGATTTTTGTCGCTATATTGGAGGACAAAGGTTATGATGTGGTGTTCACTAAGTGAAAAGCTATTCTAAAGCATGTTGCTACTGGAAAAGTGAAACATATTGGAGTTAGAGTGAAAAATATCTACAAGCTAGAGGTATATTTCTCCATGCATGTATCTATACCTCCAAGAGTGAGGTGGGGTGATGTAGAGCCTTAGTCCTAGAGTTTCAAAGATTTGGGAAGGGCCCATAGGAGAGAAGTAGCAGTTGTAGTATACTTTCCTCATGGATCATTACCCTTGGTAGAGGGGCCCACAATATTAAGTAGAAGAAGGATCAATGTCAGTTGATGCAGTCAGATCTTGAGCGACAGTTGCAATCAGATGTTGAGGAGAAAAAAACATTATTGAGAGCAGTGCAAGAGGCATAATGTAATATCAACAAAAAATCAATTTTTCTAGTAGACAATGCAAAGACTAGTAGCAGTTAGATGCTTAGGAGACAATTGCAACTCAGAGACAAAATTGATTCAATAATTTGGATGCTTCTAAATTGCAGTTGTTGCAGTAGTAATGGAAAGAGTGAGAGGGAGTTGTGTTATAGTACATTCCTACAGGAGCATGATTGAGGTTGTTCATAACCATTTTCTTGCTAAGAGGGAGTGTTTAAAATGTAGAAATAAAATTCTTCATTTGAATAATGCCTTAGTAATTGGAGGAAATTCAATTTTCCAGATAAGTGGGATGACTTGGATTGCAGTTAGCTACAGTGACATGGCCTTTCCTACTAGTTAAGTCAGTAAATTCAACTTTGTAGGCTAGAAGTAGAGTTGTGCATGGGTTGATTGCTAAGATCTAGCAATCTCGTGGAGTTATTGTTAAGCTCAGTTAACTGAGCTCTATTCATTAGTTGAGTCAGTAGGAGTTCAATTGAGTATTTATAACAGTTGTTAACTCACTGATCTCTCAGTCATCCGATCAATTTACTAAAAATAACCCCAATCATGCATGGAATTTGAATTTCCTAGTGAGTGGATGGAAAATGCACATTTGTATTTATAATTGTATACTGTTGAGTGTATAGGATTTTTCACTGAGAAAGTGATCAGTTCCCTTTGGATTTGCGCAAGTAAATAGGGAATTTACCTATTTTTTAGGAGCTTAATTCCTCTAGGATTGCGCAAGGAAATAACAGGTTGGTTGAGGCTTGAATTGGCTAAGTGTTGGACAAAATATGGTAGGAAGCAGAAGAATAGTTTTACAGTGTAGGGTGTGCTTGAAAATTGAAGCAAAACATTGTACACTGAGGCTTGGAAGCGTGCTATGCGCTCAAGGGAGCCAATAAGGGCACATGGCACAAGTCTAAATGCTAAAGGGGTCAGGCTTGGGCCTTACCAAGTGATTTGTGTGCTCAAGAGAAGCCAAGGAGGGCGTAGGGAATAAAACTGAAGGTTGAAGGGACCATGATGTTGGTTGGTGATGTGTCATGCGCTTAGCAAGGAGGAAGGCTCAATTTAAGGGCATAGTTCGGAAAGGGAAGGAGAGGATGATGCTTGGGAGTGCGATATGCACCCTTGTAGGGTGCATGGTGCACTCTAAAGAGGGAAGGGGTCCTAACTAAGGCTTAAGAGCGCGCTATTTTCTCTCCTAGCCTTAGTGGGCTAATTTGTGAAACTGAAATTTGTCTAATTCTGAAAGGTAAGACAAGGGGAAAACACAATGAGTTTAGACATAAAATAAAGTTTGACATATAACAACTCATTAATAATACTTAGACATGATTGAACAATGAGAAATACACATCAAAAAGTGAGTTTACAAACACTCTCCAAGCACAATAGATAAAGTGTGTGTGAATACGACGAAAATTTTTGTTATACAATAAAAAAGGTATTATAACGATGAAATACACTAAATATTTTCTAAACAATGCGACGACACTTAGGAATGACCAAGTTCACTTGAATAATGTGAAATGACTTGAAATGACATGATGACCAAAGCAACACTTGATATGATAGTTTGGTAGGCTCCAAAATTTGAATGTAGTGAAATTTTGGAGGGTGTTGTGGCAACCACAACAAGAGGTAAAGAGACACCAAAGAGAGAGAATATCCCATAACTTTGATGCACATGAATCATAGTGGAGAATTAAGTGACAATAATATTCAAAGGTTTGAATATCGTAATGAGAACACCTTGCCATAATTTATATGGAAAATTATTTAAGACATAGAAGCAAGCACTTTCATCTCTTTTAAACCTTTCTAATTCCAAAAAACTAAGAAGTCTTGGCAACCCGAAGTAAATTATATGGCTTAGAGTCTTACATGTATTATGCCACTATATGAACAATTATTTTTTGTGTAGACATGGTTTAATGGTTGTTACAAAGGAATATATGTATACTGTCAAACATTTGTCATTTCATTTGTGGGAATTGAAACTCGGTGGGGAGAATTCCATTCCTTCCTCCCAACCACTCAAGATAACCCCAATTGACAAAATGATAAATAGATATATTAAGACGCATAAGATGCATTGTTTCTTCACACAAAAACATTTCCCAAAATAGTAATTCCTTTCAATTTAATATTATTAAAGTTGTTCATAAAAGTGAATGTAAGGATACAAGGATTTGGATTTTGGGGAAAGAAAGTTTTTGTAGTTTAAGGCTCAAGTTTTATCAAACATTAATATAATTATGGACATATTCTTGTAGATGATTGTTTTGCTACAGTCACTCATTTTTTGGGTTTTTCATTGTTAAATTATGAGCATGTTAATAGTGATATTTTACTTTACTTTCATTGACGATGAATTTACATGTCTATTTGTTTTAAGAATGAAATATGCGAATTATATTAATGTTTTTGAATCTCATTACTTAATAAGGGATGTGTTTACCATATGAGCCATAACTTTAGATTCATAATGTTTATTCGTTGATAAGTGGACTAGAAGGTGGTGCAATTCATGAATTTTGGTTCCCAAATCATTAATATATATTTTTACCAAATAAAGATACCCATGATGACTTATACCTTGAAATTGAAGCTATTTTTTGCATAGGGATTGAATGTTCCAATTTAATGGGATGATATTCATTGCATGATCATGGAATTTGTTAGTTGTATTCCTTATCATAGATGGTTATAACCTCAAATTTTTTCATTTTGGTTAAGTTCACTTGGCAATCCTCCTCTATATTGTTTTTACACAAAATGTGGACAAATTTTCCTTTGCTAATGTTTTTTGGTGTGCCTGATTCTCTCCAATATTAATGCTCATTTAAAATTAAAGATCAAAGACTTAATAATTATTTTGGAGATTGCTACTACTATGAGACTTGAAATTATGAGGATTTAGGCTATATTTAACACTTGCAATAGTACATAACTTTTAATTAGATTATTTCTTGAAAAATTAAGGCTCCACACATAGGAATATACTTTTTTTCCTCCAAAATTGTAAATAGCCCCTCCCACACCTACCACCCTATAAATTGGTTTTGTTAATAGAATATCATATCTTGGTATAATAGCGAGTTTTTTTTTCATCATTAAATGTATTATAGTGTAATGCATTTGATTAATTTCCCCACCTCATCAAATTACTCAAACTTATAGATAAAACATATTTTTTATTATCTTAGTAGTTCTTTTGGTCTCATCAATAAATTTCCTTAGTACATTAAAAAACTTTCTATTCCTTATTCACATTATTGGCACTTTCAAGGTTAACCCCTTCACCTTAAGTTGGATTTAGTATATCTTCCAATTACTCAAACTAATAAATAAAATATATATTTTTATCATCAATTGGGTTTATCTCGGGTAGTTGGGAGGAATGATTGGTATCCTTCCCAACTAGATTCAATTCACGTAAGTAACATGATGAGCTTTGATGTAATGGTTTCGAGCCTTGTTTTTGAAAATAATAGTCCCCCAAGAACCAAAACATGTATATTCCTCATGAAATATAAAATTATTTGCATATGAAAAATAATATATCTTTTTATCCTAGTAATTCTTTTGGCGTCATCAATAATTTGTCTTAATACAATACAAAGTTTGTTTTTCCTTCTTCACGTTATTATCATTTTCTAAGATTAAATCTGTTTGCCTTAAATTGGATTTAGTCTTTCAAGATAAATCTACATAAAAAATTTATAAACTAATGAAAATCATCCCATCCAAGTCATAAAGCACTTCACTATTAAGAGAAATTATCAATCTAATTTACCTCAAATATTATATAAGATGAGCCTAATTTACTTTTATAATTATTATTTTTTCCTCGCAACATCCCTAAGCGGGCCCACCCGAGGGGGCCTCACGTCTAGTCAACTCAACTGTTGGGGCCTGACCCTAATGGACCCAAGGAGAATTGAAACTGCGCCTCATGATAGAGGGCCAATGACTTGGTAGGGGGTATTCAACCAACTAAGCTACCCATTAAGGCTATTTACTTTTATCATTGTTATGAAAAAAATTGTAACAATTAATATAAAATTCAGAGTTTAGAACTCTCAATTATATTTCATGTAATAAAATATTAAAAGAACTAAAATTACCTATCCCATTCATGCATTTCAATATGGTAATTGAGAGTCAATTAAACTAGTTAAATTATTTTTGGTCCAATTGTCAATCACTAGTTAAAAACAAAACTTACACAATATAATTTTATAAATTGTTAAAACAATTATTTATTTTATTAATATTTTAGTAATATATTGGTTATTTATTTATTAAATATTTTAGTTATTAAATAAAAATATATTAAATGAAAATGTGTTATGATTGAATTGTATATGAACAACTAAAAATTATATATGGTAGTGAAAATTTACATAGGCGTAGCTTTTTCCTGAGCCAACACATTATTAATTAGATCAACCTTTCGAAAAACACGTACACACATAATTGTATCCTTCAATAAAACTCATGAAGTGTAGACCAATTAGTTTTTGTGTGGTTTAGTTGTAATTCCATACTCTAGTTGACTGAAAGTGATATGAATTTTAACATTATTTAGCCCTAAGGCCCGCAATTTATTCTTTGAGGACCTCAGGTTGAAGATCCTAACACATGACTCTATTATTAGTGGATTTTATGGTTATGTATGTTCTTTATTGATAATATTGTAGCATTAATGGTTATACATGTTCTCTATTGATATTATGATGATGTTAGCATTAAAGGATATGCATTCTCTCTATTGATATCATGATGATGATCACTGTGATGGATATGTATGTTTTCTATTGATGTTATGATGATGATAGATTTGATGGATATGTATGTTTTCCATTGATGTTACGATTATGATAACCATGATGGATGTATCACTTATGTTAGCTACTTACATTAGTTTCGGTTCACAATGAACAACGATGTGAATGACTAGGTAATGTTGATGATGCTATTATGATAATGACTAACATTGAGAAACTTGGTTACTGATGATTATTCAGTATGACAGGAAACCACTAGAGGCACTCACATATGATGAGTTGACGACATCTCGTTTGATGGAAATTAATATTTTGTCTTTGAAATTCTAAGTCCAGTTTGAAACTTGTTATATATATAATCTGATGATAGTTGCTATATATATAATCTCGTTTGATAGGAACATGTTAGTTGCTTGGATGAATGAATCACACATGGGTGATGGGGTTGTATAATTGGATGGAATAACATGGGAGGGGTGGGAAAATTTCCATGATCTCACCCTCTAACACTCCCACCGTGACTTAGGCTAGAAAGGTCGAAACACCTTCGCCTTGAAGATCACAATCTCATGGGGGCAGGAACCAAATTCGGGTTTCTCACAAGGATTTTTCTAGGGGGCGTGCATCAAGGTGGACTGCTTGATTCCCAAACCCATTAGTCTCATGATAGGATGCGATATACGAGATCGCTGATTGATCTTTTGATGCACTCAAACACGCGTTGACCCATGCACCGTTATTGCATCCTCCCAATTACAACCAGGACTATTTTTTGTACCTCGTTGCCTCTCATTCCACCATTGGGATGGTTTTAGTTCAGGAAGATGAATTCAACAATGAACATATGATTTACTATCTTAGTATAAATTTGCATCTGACTGAGATCAGATACACACATGTGGAGAAATTGGCCTTGGAAACTGTTCAAGTTGTCCAAAGATTTCGTCACTAGATCTTATTACACAAAACCACAGTAATTTCTGACTATAACCCTATGATTTCGTGTTGTGGGTTTAGGGGGAACTTATCATATGATTCCATCAATTCATTATTATTATTCTGGTTCTAGCATTAGTTTGTGTTGATCAGCGGTTGTCATTGATGTCAACCCAAGTAGCACCAGGGGCTAAACCAATATTGCATGGGAATTTTGACCTACCAGATTAATATATTTTGGTTCAATAATGCTTTTTATGGTTTCTACTTGTTGAGATGTTTCCGTTGATATATGGAACGTCATGTAATTCTTCACGGTTTGAGAGATATTCATGTTTGAAGTTTGTACCCTAGTTAGTGGGCTAAAATCCCATGGGGTTGGGGCATGGGTCATTGAAAAGTCATAATTAATATTTTTCAAGCTCCTAAAATCCCTCCCACGTTCACTTGTTGAAGCTCCTCTCAACTTAAGCATTCATATCAATTGTGATCTTCATTTCCTCCTTAGGCAAGGGATTTAGCCATTTGAAACAGGTCATATCATCTATTGTATATTATATCATGGATCATGAAAAAATCACATGAAAAATATTCTTATAAGAGCCCTTAGTACATCAGCTAATTGTCTCACATTGTCATACAAAAATTGGCAAATCCCTTAGCCAATTTACTGCCTCCAGACAACCTTCCTTCACTGCGCAATCCCTGCTGAATGCAATCCCTGAATTGATGCAATCCTGCCTGCCTTGACTGCGCAAGTATCATGGGTACATCCAATGTGTGTTTACTTGCATGTGTGTAAGCGGATAATGTCACAACTGATAGTCAAATTTCCTTTCAACTAGAACTAAACAGGGCCTCCAATGGATCTGACATGCATGTAGCTAATATTAGTAAATCCTCAGTTGCATGTGAGATCACTGATTGTGAATTAATTAATATTTAATTCACTTGATCTCTCACTAGTGTATCTTTAGTTATAACTAACTCAACTAAGTTTAACTCACTTAACTGAGTTAAACTATTTACAACTTGCATCAACTCATGCACCACTGCACTTCGAACTCTGTTACAGCTAGAATTACTCTGCATGTCACACCAACCAACCTCTAACTCAAAATTCAATAGCTAACCAAATTTTCCACTTTAGTTAAATATTTCAAGTCCACATTGAGAATATATTATAGTTTAATGTCCATCTAAATTAAGGGTTAATAAAAATAGACATGCACCTAAAAATAGCCCTATGGGCCCCACCCTAGTGTAGGTGCTTAATGCAATAGTGTGGGTGTTGAATATTCTTATGAATCTAAACACTCCCTCTCAACAAGAAAGGGATTATCCTTCCCCGCAATCTTGTCTCTATGGTATTCGAATTTTATCTTGGTGAGCGCCTTCGTTAGAATATCTGCATCTTGATCTTCCGTGGGAATGTACTGAAGCAACATGATCCTCCTCTGCACACAATCTCTGAGATGATGGTATCGAATATCTGTATGCTTGGACCTATCATGAAACACATGATTAATTGAGAGTTTAATGCAACTTTGATTATCACAATGAATCACTGTCAGATCCATCTGAGAACTAAACAAACCAACCAATATCTTTCTCATCCAGATAGCCTCACATGTACCTTGGCTTGCTGCCATGTATTCCGCTTCCGCTGAACTGAGCACCATGGATATTTGCTTCCTGCTATACCCAGAAACAACTATAGATCCAATGCTAAATATCCCTCCTGATGTGCTCTTTTTTTTGATGGACTTCCAACCCAATCTGCATCCATGAAGCCATGCAACTTCACTCCATCTGTTATTTTGTACCACAAAACATACTCTGATGTGCCCCTCAAGTATCTCATGAAATAATTCCCTGCCTTCCAAAAGAGCTTGGTAGGCTTAACCATATCCTGACTCAGCTAGTTAACCGCATAGCAAATGTCTAGTCTCGTGTTCACTAGATACATTAGCAAACCCACTAACTGTCGATAGACAGTAGAATCCACTACCTCTCTAGAAGTACCATCCTCTTTCCTCCAATTTCCTAGAAGAGGTGTATCCATGGGTTTGCAGCTCTCCATGTTAAACTTACCGAGTATCTCCTATGCATACTTGCCTTGAGACACAAAAAATTCACCATCTCGCTGCCATATTTCCAATATAAGGAAATAATGAAGGAGGCTCATATCCTTCATTTCAAACTCCCTTGCAAGATCCTCCTTCCATGAGTGTATCAACCTCTCATCACCAGTCAAAATTAGATCATCAACATAAATAACAATGAAAAATAGATTACCCTCAACCACAATCTAGTATAGGTTTGCATCTGCTTCACTTTTGGTGAATCTCAATCCGATGAAATAGTTGTCTATTCGAGTGTACCAAGCATGGGGTGCTTGCTTCAGCCCATACAACACTCTTTTGAGTCTGCACACATGCGACTCATTGTTGAAGATCTCACAACCTTCAGGCTGCTCTATGTACACCTCTTCCTCAATGATCCCATTGAGAAATGCAGTTTTCACATCCATTTGATGAATGCGCCAGCCCATCTGTGCTGAGAATGCAGGGATGGATCTTATGGAAGAGTACCTTGCGACAGGGGCAAAAGTCTCATAATAATCTATCCCCTCGATCTGTGAGAAGCCCCAGGCCACAAATTTGGCATTGTATTTCTCCACACTCCCATAAGTAGCTTGATTTACCTTATAGATCCATCTCGAACCTACCACTGATTTACCAACCGGTCTTGGGACAATTTCCCATGCATTGTTTTTGAAAATGGAGTCATACTCATCCACCATTGCATCAAACCAAGTAGGCTATTGCACTGATTCCTGAAAGGAAGATGGTTCAATCAAAATAATTTTTCTCATAAGAGCCATGTATCCAGTAAATCGATCAGGAGACTGTCTTTATTTGTGCTGTGAATTAGGGGCTCCTACATTCTGTGTAGTATTAAGTCTTAGCCTATCATCTTCTATGGTGCGCTTTCTGCCATTTTTGATTGATGGATCTGCATGACTGATTTCCTCCACTCCATGAACCTCCTCATGTGGCTGATCCACATCTTGAGACTCATCCTTGGGAACCAATAGTTCCTCCTCTGCATGCAAGTCCAAATCCCTCTCAAGGGACAACCGCATGGATTTCCCCTCATCAAATTTTATATCCCGTCACACAACAGTCATTCTGTTGTTTGGCACATACACACGATAATTATGGGGTGTTTCTGTGTACCCCACAAAAATCCCAAATTCAGTAGTCGGCTCCAGCTTCTTACTAGCGTCCTTGGTCACATGCACATAAACAAATGAGCCAAAAATATTAAAGTGTGAAACATCTAGTTTCTTACCAGTGAAAGCTTCTTCAGGTGTAATCATGCCAAGTACTTTATGAGGACAACTATTTTTCACATAAAACACAGTGTTGCATGCTTCCACCCACAAATTCATTAGTAGGCCCTGATCATGCAACATGATCGTTCTGTTCTTCCTCTCCGCAACCCCATTCTGTTGTGGGTTATGAGGCGCTATGAGTTCTCTTCAAATTCCTTCTTTGCTGTAGAAGTTATTGAATTCATTAGAGATGTATTCTCCACCATTATCGATCCTAAGATCCTTCACTTGCTTCCCTGACTCTTTCTCCACCAATGCCTTAAACTCACAGAACTTAGATAATGTTTGATCTTTATTATACATGAAGAAGATCCAGTATTTATGAGAAAATTCATCAACAAATATTACATAGTACTTATGTTTTTTTGTTGAAGCAACCGAGAATATTCCACACATGTCTATGTGAACTCTCTGAAGGATCCCCAAAGCTCGGTTATCCTTCTCATGAAAGGTGGACTTTACATACTTCCCCATGGTGCAAACCTTGCACTGATATAACTGAGCAAGCGTTCCCATTGGGATTCCAGTAGATATTTTCTGCATGAATTTCAAGGCTCCATGATGAAGATGGCCCAATCGCTTATGCCATAAGTCACCCTCATCCTGGCTCACCATTTTCTCCACCTTGCCCATCATGGTAGTGCATCCATATCCATCAAGCTTGTAGAGATTCTTAACATGAATCCATATCCTCTTGGCTTGACCCATTGTTTTTTGTCCCAGGAAAGATTTTCTATTACTAAAAAAAATGTCATAGCCTCTGTCCTCCAACATTGCGACTGAGACCAAATTTTTCTTTAGAACTGGTACATGAATTACATATTTTAATTGAAATGTATTACCTGACTCCCTCTGAAAGGTAATGGTACCAATCTCGGTAGCATTGTACCATCCATCATCGCCCATCTCAATATGCATCTGGAGATCTTTCTCCTCCAAGTCACTGAAAATTTCCTTATCTCCCGTCATGTGAAAGGAAGCGACACTATCCAAATACCACACCGATCCCAACGCACTTGACACCATCCATGCAATCAAGGAGAATTCAAGCTCAAATTTTGAGGCAAGGGCCTCACCAGATGTAGATCCAACAACCTTCTTGTTCTTCTTCTTTTGTGGATAGTTAGTAGAAAAATTCCCATGTTCGTGACAGTGAAAACACTTCACCTTGGACATGTCATGCTTCTTTCCTTTAGACTCGGATTTAGAATGGAATTTATTCCCCTTCCCCTTCTTCACCTTGGAAGCCAAAGAAAAATCCTATTCATCATGATGCTTTGATGAAGAGTGATCTCTGGTGTTCCGTTTGAACTCCTCCTGCACCAAATTCGACCACAGTCGTTCCAAATCTGGAAAATTTTCTCGTCTGTTAACATAGTATTCATAAATGTACCAAATCTTAAGAAGTCATATGAGAGCCAAACTCACCAAATCATCATCAACGACTCTTATTCCCACACTCCCCAGTTCACCTTGACATTGGACAAACTTTGTGAGATATTTTGGAATGGTGTCCCCCTTTTCCATCTTGATCTTCTTGAGTTCATCTTTGAGCGCCAATTTCCTATGGTCGCTGTTGCTTTGGAATAGATCCGTCAAAGCCTTCCACATAGCATATGTTGTGGCTTTCCCATGGAGGCTTGAGACAATGTGGTCTCGTACTCCCTCCAACAGGATCCTCCTCTCCTTTGCCACATTATTTTGCCATGCATCAAGATTGGCAACATCTGCAACATCTCGCTTAGGAACATCTTTTTCAATGAATTCCTTCAAGCCATTTTATTTGAGTACTGCCTCCATCCTGTCCTTCCAAGCAATGTATTTCGAGCTTCCCTCGAGTGCATACTCTAACATCAAGCCATTGAAAGCCATTTCGATCTTGAATCAACTGTAGCACCAATAAAGTCTTTCTGCAAATTCGAATTCAATCTAGTCACCAAATCAACTCCTGTTTCATTTCTGCAATTTCCTATGCTCTGATACCATGTAGAAATTATACAATAAGCATGTATATCTTGGATTCACCCGATCAAACAATGTGCTAAAGTTAAATACTGAATCGCTTCTACAAATCTTTTGTGGAATTAAAAAACACAATTTCTAATCACATGAACGTGAAGAAAGATCAATCACACACAACACAGATAATTTTCTGGGGAAAGATTACAACTAAAAACCCCACTAACTTTTATTGTATATTATATCATGGATCATGAAACAATTACATACAAAACTCTTCTCACAATAGCCCTCAGTACATCATCTAATTGTGTCACATTGTCATACAAACATTAGCAAATCCCTTAGCCAATTTACTTCCTCCAGACAACCTGCCTTCAGTGCGCAATCCCTGCTGAATGCAATCCCTGAATTGATGCAGTCCTGCCTTCCTTGATTGTGTAAGTATCATGGGCACATCAAATGTGTGTTTACTTGCATGTGTGCAAGTAGATAATGTAACAACTGATAGTCAACTTCCCTTTCACCTATAAGTCAACTCGGTCTCCACTGGATCTCACATGCATGCAACTAATATTAGTAAATCCTCAGTTGCATGTGAGATCACTGATTGTGAATTAATTAATATTTAATTCACTTGATCTCTCACTAGTTTATCTTCAGTTACAACTAGCACAACTGAATTTAACTCACTTAACTGAGTTAAAATATTTGCAACTTGCACCAACTCATGCACCACTGCACTTCAAACTCTGTTACAACTAGAATTACTCTGCATGTCCCTCCAACCAACCTCTAACTCGAAATTCACTAGCTAATTGAATTTTCCACTTTAGTTAACTATTTCAAGTCCACATTGAGGATACATTACAATTTAATGTCCATATAAATTAAGGGATAATAAAAATACCACATGCACCCAAAATATTCTTGTGGGTCCCACCCTAGTGTAGGTGCTTAATGCAACCAGGTTCTTAATGCACTAGTGTGGTTGCTGAATATTCTTGTTGAATCTCAACATATTTTGTATTTTTAATATAAACATCAACATTACCCTTACCTAGAACCTTTGCAGATGTACCACTTCCAAGAATAATATTACCAATCTTGTCTTTGAGGAAGATGGATTTGTCCTTATTTCCAAAAATATGATGAGAAAATCCACTGTCTATGTACCATTGATATTCTTCTTGATAAGAGCATAGAGAAAGACCACACCTTAATTTTTCTTCTTCTTTCTGCTTAGTACGGGGGGTGTTGTTGGATCCAACAAAGTTCTTGTTTTTCTGTGTGTTTTTTTGTCTGAATGAATTCATTGATTTGTTCTTGCATTCTTTTGATACATGCCCAAACTTGTTACAAGTATAAAATTATAACATATTACAGGACCAGAAAAGGGAGCAAAGGAATCATAATGTTTCTCTTTCACATTCCTCTTATTGCAATTAACAAATTCGTGATCAAACATATTGCAAGTATAAAATTATCCCTTAAATAAACTTGAGTACGTAGGAGCTGATGATATTCCTGCGAACCTACTTGTGTAATTAGCTGCAATGTGTGCAAATTTATGACAAATAAAACATTCAACGTCATTATCCAGAGGAGAGAATCGATTGATACTTCTATAGTTAGGATCAATTGAATTCCTTTGAAAAATTCTTTATTTGGTTTCTAGTTTGGTTGAATTCTTAATTCTTTAGCAGGCCTTTCAAAGTTTGATTTGTCACAAGATTGTGAGCTAGATTCTCCTTTTATAATTTTATGAAAACCAAGACGAGATTTAATGGAGGGAGACCTTTGACTGTTATCCAAAATATTATTACTATCTTGAAATCTAAAGTGCTTATCCTTTTCTTCTAATTTACCTTCTATGATACTTACCTCAACCTATTTTTCACCTATATTATTTTCCAATTGAGTTCTCAACTCAATGATCTCATTCTTAAGCCCACTTTCTTGTTGTTCAAATAGTTTAAGAATATCCTCATATTGTTTGTTTGATTTTTCAAGATCAAATTTGAGAGAGATGATTTCTGCTTCTAGTCCTTCACAATAATTAGTTCTTTCTTTAAGCTCCTCGGTTGTTGTATCCTCTTCATTTACTTTATTTCTCAATGACACTACTTCATCCTCCAGTTTTTGACATTGATCTTCTTTTTCCTTATACTGCTTCCTCATTCCTTCTTCAATTTTTATTCCTTCTTCCAACCGATTCTTTAACCTGATAATATATTCTTTGTAGGTACAATCCCTTTCATCAAATAGTTGTAGTAATTTTTGATAATATGTATTCTCATCTGTTAGCCTTTTAATCTCTGCTTCAAGGGCCATTATTTTTTAATCTGATTTTTTTGTATAATGATTATCTTCATTTTTTTCCAAAGAGTGCAATATCAATTGATTCATAATCATCATCGCTACCATCATTACTACATGGACATGGAAATGGATCACAAGTAGAAAAAAACCGGTACCTGATAATTCTTTGTTATTGTCTTCTTCATTCTTGATCAATAGAAAGCGAGGTGCTCCCAAAGTTGAATATTTGATGACATCTATAACTGCCACTACATCTGATATATCACTTTCACTTCCACAATTTTCTTGAACTGAATCCTTCCTTTGAGCTTCCTTCTTCTTTTTCTTCTTTCCCATTGTCCCTGATCCACTCTCAAGAAGTTAATATTCTATGTGAGTGATTTACTCTCATTACAATTGTTAGGAAAAATAATGAGAGGAGATGGGTAAATCAATATTTTTAATTAACTTTATCTTTTCATTTCATATTATGAATTCTGTACACTATTATTCTTTATGCAATGAGTTAACGTTATCCATTGCATTATTGATTCATTAACCATCCACTATGAAATAAAGAACAAATAAACCACAACACGTAAGAAATACAGATAGAAAACTAGGATTTTAGGTGGAAACCCAATGTGGGAGAAAACCACCACTGTATTCTTCTTTTATTATAAAGAAAAAATTCATTACATATTTTACTGTCACAGCCCTTACTCACAATAGGAACCCACCTATAGCAGGTTACAATCTCCACTCGTTCTCCAACATCCACTGGATGGGAGATCCAACCCCCTAATCTCGTTTACCAACTCCTACTGGAAGGGATCACCCATCCCCTGAACAAGTTCACAAAATACCACAGGAAGGAAGCCGCCGACTCCCTTACTTAAGGTTCCAACCCTCAACACCTTTGTGGACCAAGTTTATTTTATACTGGATCCACCTGATTCAAAACATCAAACTTGTAGGCCACCTTTCATCAAATTTTCACACTGTACCCACATCAAGAATAAGGCCAAACTAAATCTAAAAAATTGAATCAATAAAGCACCAAGCTACTGAATACAGAAGACAACTAGAAAAAATTAACCTCAGAATATGTATGATACTATTCTTAAGAGAACATGTGTATATACATGCTTCCTCTGCATAACATATATGTACATATCTAAAATCATTTATGATTGAAAACATTGTCAAATTAAATCACTGTGCCAGTCACTAAATCACTGAAAAATCGAGTCGCAACATATACATCAATACTGACTCACTGAAAACCCAATCATAATCACTGATAAATATACCAAGCTACAATCTAATTAGCCGAATAAACACTCCCATATACAAACCATGTTTATCAACACATCAATGAAAAACAACAACAAATAGAACAAATATCATCAACTATCATTAATCAAAATCTCGAACATTAATGACTATACATGACATCCAAAAAACATATCAGTGTATGTATACTACTACCATGCATAACACCCACGTATACATTTCAACATACTGATGAATTCATCAAAAAGTTTATACGCGAAAATACTGAATGAGATTTGTGGATGTAAACAAAATTACTGAAAACAATTCTCATATTGATCTTAAATCACTGAATCAATCCTTTGCTACAAACATGAAAAAAACTGAACATACCATACTGTCAAATCACATATCACTTTAGACTCATTCAAACAGATATTGAATTGTTAGATGCTTAACCATGAACAAGTTAGTAAAATATAACCATTTGTACTCAAGGCACTTTCATATCTCTCAGATATGAGCCTCCTTCATGCTCCGTGGTGCACACCTGTTTTGAGATCATATTACACATGAATAAACCATTTTATTGCACAGATAACACCTTGATATCCATATCCTTATATAGATTTTTCCTTGGCTAATACCTTAGGTAAATCCCTTGGTAATGTTGTTAGTATTCTTTGATGGGATCAAATAAACATTGCCGCAACCATTATCATGGGAAAATACCATGGTAATGACCTATGGTATCCAAATTTGCATGATTAGGATCATGTACACAAATTTTACTCGCAGGGATTGCGTATGTACGCAATCCTTCTTCACAAGAATCACGTATACTTTCTCAAATTCACATTTCCATCCATCTGTAACTGAACTTCCATTTCTCTGTCCATGTCCATTGTAACATCTACACATGTTATCTGCTTTAGTTCCACAATCATATTTGGATTTGCGGAAGGAAATGTGAAATTTCCCTATTTTATTGGAGCTTAATTCCTCAAGGATTTCATAAGGAAATAGGAGGTTGGATGAGGCTTGAATTGGATAAGTGTTGGCTAGAGTAGATCAAGAATCAAAAGAAAAATTTTACAGCGTAGGGTGTGCTTTAGAGTTGAAGAAAGACATTGTAATTTTTTCTCTTTCTCATATAAATTGATGCAGAGAAGTGGATGGGTTTTTCCTAGTTGGTGTTAGGATTCTGTAATTAGCAAGATTGGAAAATTCTGATCACAGAAACAACATCGTTTCAACCACTTTGGGATTCTAGGATCTAGCCCTCCTGAATCTGGAGAGGGATCTCTCCAATAAGTGCAAAGATGGATTTGTCTTTGGAGTTTTGGGTAATGATATTAGGCTAGTTGTGAAGGCTGAGGGTTTGTTTTGTTTTTTGGATGGTTGAGCATGATTACTGTTTGAGGTGGAAAGTTTTAAGTGCAAAGAGTTTCAAAGGTGAGAAGTTGCAAGCAAATAGAACAAGCTTTGGCCAGGAAGATAGATAATTGCAGGTTTTAGTCCATTGGGCTATGGAGTCATAACAGGGTTTAATTGAAACAATCAGGTTCAAGAGTGGTCCATGGGGAAAGTCATCTATGTCTAAGGATCTATTTAAAGTTTGATTTATGGAATGAAATGAGACAAAAAGAAGGGGAATTAAACATATGAAGAACAAAGAGTAGCCTAGGATCTGGTAAGTACTTTGAAACTAGCCATCCTTTGACATATTCCAAGGGAAAAATTCAGACAGTCTTTGGGGATAAAACTAGGACCAGGGCACATTATATCTTCCTTAGTTCATATCTACTTAACATGAAATGAAAGTAACATTCAAGAACAATATTTCAGCTAAAACAATAAGACGAGGGAACGCCAGCATTCCTATGCTTAAACTGAATTGAATCATTCCTAAATAACACAAATTGGAAGAAAACATTCAGATAAAGATTTTCAGTTAGAGAAGGGTATTGATATATAGTAGGTCCTAACTCTATGCATGCTGTTCTTTATAAGAAAATATGAACACAGTGAAAACAGAAAAAAAATAACGAGTCACAATGAGAAAAACATCACCGTCAACATAGACCAGGATCCCATAAATCAGCTTGTATTGATTCTCCAAACCAGTTACAACTTTAAGTCCAATGCTTTAGTTGAGCAATCATATACACATCTCAGCCTAACTGATCTATCACAAGCAGAGCTCCAAGGGCCAGTGAACACTATTTACAAATAGAAGTATCAAGCTCAATTACATTTCAATGTTCAGTAGCCAACTCAACCAACCCCTCTCTCATCTTCTCCAGAAGTATTTATAGAAGAATGAGGAGATCAGATCTGATAAATAATCTCTAAAGATAATTAATACAAACTTAATGGCTTCTCGGCGTTTGGGGGGCTCACTAAAGAAGCTTACATAGGTGTCCTCTGCATTAAATGATTTTACATTAAGATTTAAGCTTGGTGGGAGCTCTTACTGAATTTTGAAGCTCCGTGTGGTGTCAAAGTAACTCTGCTGATATTTTGTCATTAAGTTTGTTTGTAGAATTTACTCTCTGGCTACGCTTGAAACAAATATTTGATCCTGATTAATAACTTCGGCCTCTGATATGAATGCTTTAAGGCACAGGTGGCACTGTGGTAGCTGAGAGGAATCGATTTGCCTCAGTTGTGGCGATGGAAGCTTTATGTCTGATGAACCTTTATGATTTTTCTTTTAACTGTGTATTAATTGGGGATTAGGCTTTTGATGAACCGTCTTAGACGTAATCCCCATATATCTGTCTTCAATCTTATGTTCTGGTATATTTTTGTCTTCGACACTGATACTTTTTTATTTGTGCCTGATTCACTGGTTTGTTGTTGTGCAGGGCTGCGCAGGGGTGATATGGCATCAATGCCTCATGAAACACCGATGAAACATGGAGTTTTAAACCCTGCGAATGATTCTCTTTGATGAATCGAAGGTAGGAGGATCGTCACCCTCAACCTTTGAATTTTCTTCAGCATGGCGGAAAAAACATTTAAACCCTGCAAAATACAAAGAACATTATGAAATCCTACATATATAGTTTTATTTGTTGGGAAAAATACTGAGAGGGGGGGGGGGGTGAATCAGTATTTACTGCATATTCAAAACTTTCACTTTTTCCTGCTTCTAAAATGCATACGCTACTTTCCTGAACCAGACTTGCGTATATACGCGGATACCCTTTACGAAACTCGCGTATACATAGATATCTATTTATGTCATTAATTCTTCACTTAAATCATTCCTTCATTTATTCATTAGATATTCAATAAGCAGTAAACATGTGCAGTAAGAACAGAATAAATCATCACACAAAGCATCACACATGAACACCAGGATTTTTAGGTGGAAACCCAAGTCGGGAGAAAACCACCGCTGCAGTTGCTCAGCCTTCAATATTTTAGTATAGAGAAAACATCTTACAACATATGTGCTGGCGCAGACTTGACCAGCACGCAGGCACCCACCTGCGCTCGTTTACCAGCCTCTCCTGGAAGGGAGCTCCAACCCCCTGACTCGTTTACCAGCCTCTCCTGGAAGGGAGCTACGACCCCCCGATCTCGTTTACCAGCCTCACCTGGAAGGGAGCTACAACCCCCTGACTGAAGGCTACAACCCTCAGCACCACCTTGGACCACGTTTCATCAATTTTCACACTGGATCCAACAACTTCAATAGAACACCACTTGCAGGCCATATTTCATCATATTTCCAGACTGGACCCTTTCCAAACTTTTAAGCACAAACATTCATCACCAACAGATACTTAACAACACAGATCAGATAGCAGAAACATAGCAGAACGGATCAGATATTTCATACCCTTTGCTTCAGCAAACCCTAGTTTGCATACGCGCTTTCACTTCACTGATGTCGCGTATATACGCGCTTCCGTCCACACAAACGAGCGTATACCTCAGTGTATATTTTATTGCGCATACGCGCTTTCTCTTCGCTGAAGCCGCGTATATAC
This sequence comes from Pinus albicaulis, assembly GCA_034641835.2. Lineage (NCBI taxonomy): Eukaryota > Viridiplantae > Streptophyta > Pinopsida > Pinales > Pinaceae > Pinus > Pinus albicaulis. Next base: position 890,755,997 of record CM076571.1, read on the forward strand.
GCGCTTCCTCGAGAGCGAAGCAAACGTCAAATCTTAATTAATACAGACGAAAATACATCATCGAGATTAGATGTTCGATTCGAGATCTACCCTTTTGCTTCAGACGAGATATTTCGCCAGATGCTACTTCTCATCATATCACGGATCTAAACCTTCCATAATCCGGAATCTAGCTAATACAGGAAGCGATTAGGATCTAGATCCCTTCTTCTTCATTGGTGCATCATACATTCAGATCTATCATTCAACTATAACCCTTTCCATTCAGATATACTTCAGAGAGAAGTATTCATTCAAGCTCAGACATCTTGCACCCACACTCATGATTTGCACAATGAATTTCTTCTCTTTATATAGGTTTACCCTTTTTTAATACCATGAGCCCCTTTTTCAATACCATGAGCCAAAACAATACCATGAGCCCAAAACTACATTACTTCCGATGGTATTCCTGGACGGGGTCAATTAGGCGGATCATTACCCAATACAATGGGTCAATACCATGGTGGTTACCCTTGGTTTTTCACTTTTTGAGCGCTTTAGCCCATACGCGACTTGGCACGTTATTTTCCGCGTGCATACGCGACTTCCCCTAGGCCAATCCGCGTATACAAAGAGACATACTCTTTTCATCATATTTTGAGCACATTCTAAATTCCTTTCTTCATTGCCTTCTGTACACACTGTAGAAACATCACATTTTCTTCATTAAGCACAACTTTATCGAGTAAGTTGTCATCATCTTCATCAAGTGGGTTTCTTGTCAAGGACAACACTCAGCATCATATTGTCAAGAAACATCAGATTACCAAGTCCATCAAGTCAAGAATAGCTTCATCAGGTGGATTGCCATCGAGGACAACACATGTCAACAGTCGCATGTCTTCATCTCCATTCAGTGGGTTGCCATCAAGGACAACATCCTGCATCATATTTCCAACAATTTCCCCCTTTGGACTTGATGGCAACCATGATGGTGTTTGGTTACCATAGCAGATAGATACCATGTCACTCTCCCAAAAATATCACTCTCCCAAAAAATTTGACATCATTATCTTCTCTTCATTCAAACACCATGTCACTCTCCCCCTTTGACATCAAGGGCAAAGGGCGGATCAAAAACCAACACTCTCCCCCTTTTCTCCTCATGTGGAAGAAACATTCTGCAGATCTGATATGTGCTGAAGTGGCCAAGCTCCCCCTGAGTTCATGCTGAATCTTCAAACATATTTGTCAATGAAGTACATGACTCTATGAACTTCCTATCACCAAGGACTCATACTTACATCAAATATCCATCCAAGTGGATTTACATATGAGACTCAACTACCCAACCAAGTGGGTTTACATATTTCAATTCAGCTACCCAACCAAGTGGGTTTACAAAATTTGACTCAGCTATCCAACCAAGTCCTTACATGACTGAATATTACAATCATGGGTCTCAACATGACCTTTTCATCAAACTACAAATATAACTTTAAGACCAACACCAGAAAGTCCTCAAGAAAGAGAACATATTTCAGAACCATCATAATGCCAACAATGCATTATACTCAGCAACGCTAATGCTCCCCCTGAATCTGTGCAACCAAGCAATCTTTCCAAATGACTAAGGCTCCCCCTTAGTTTGTGCATCCTGAAAACTTCCACCATCAAATCATCAAGGCATCTTCATCAAAACATTAGAAAAAGAATTATGAGAACTAAAACACCACCAGAGATGTCAAACAGTATCAGAGATACCAAACAGCACTGCAGCTGTGCTGAGGAAAGCTGAACCCACCAAAAATTTCCAGCAACCAAACATACGCGGTTTTCTGTGCAGGAACTCGCGTATATACGCGACTGTGTTTCAGGAAACCCGCGTATCCCAAGCCATCTTCTAAAAATTATGCAGATTTTTTCTTTTGACTGGCAGAGAACACTCCCAGCTTCTGTCTTAAATACTCGAATGCTTCCCTGGGCAGAGGTTTGGTAAAGATATCAACAACTTGTTCTTTGGAGGTAACATACTCCAACTTCACTTTTTGCTCAAGCACTTGTTCACGTAGAAAATGATATTTGATGGGAATGTGCTTGGTTTTCGAATGCATAACAGGATTCTTTGAGATACTGATGGCACTTGTATTATCACACATAATGGAGATAGGAGTTGCACATTTGAATTGAAAATCTTGCAAGGTTTGCATCATCCATAGGAGTTGAGTGCAACAAGATGCGGCAGCTACATACTCTGCTTCAGCTGTTGATAAGGCAATAGAATTTTGCTTCTTGCTGAACCAAGATACTAACCTGGGCCCCATGTAAAATGCACCACCACTAGTGCTTTTCCGATCATCAACACTTCCAGCCCAATCTGCATCAGTGTAAGCATGAAGAGTAAGATCAGCATCCTTTGGATACCATAGACCAAAGCCTTGAGTTCCTTGTAGATATTTGAATATCCTTTTGACAGCCTGAAGGTGAGACTCTTTTGGATTAGCTTGGAATCGTCCAACAATCCCAACAACATGCATAATGTCTGGTCTGGTCCCAGTGAGATAAAGTAGACTTCCAATCATCGATCTGTATTCTGGTTGATTCACAGAGGGAGAATCATCATTAGAACTGAGACTGCATCCGGTTATCATTGGTGTACTTACAGGTTTGCATTCTTCCATGCCATACTTCTTTAGAATTTGCTTAAGATATTTTTCTTGTGATAGAAATATACCATCTGCAGATTGATGCACTTGCAAGCCAAGAAAGAATGTTAGTTCCCCAAGTAAAGACATTTCAAATTCTTGCTGCATGACAGAAGAAAATTTTTGACTCATAGATTCTTCGTTACTCCCAAAAATGATATCATCAACATATACAACTACAATCAATAGTTTATTATTTTCAACTTTTGTGTATAAGTTGCTATCAGCAGACCCCTTTGAAAATCCTTGTTGATGAAGATATTTGTCAAGACGATAATACCAAGCCCTTGGAGCTTGTTTGAGACCATATAGAGCCTTTTTAAGTCTACAAACAAGATTTGCATCATTTCCCAAAATGAATCCTTCCGGTTGTTATATATATACTTCTTCTTCTAGATCACCATTAAGAAAAGCAGACTTAACATCCATTTGATAAACTTTGATTCGTTGATAGGTTGAGAAAGCAAGAAACATTCTTATGGCTTCAAGTCGAGCTACAGGAGCAAAAGTTTCTTCAAAGTCTATACCTTCTTGTTGAGTATACCCCTTGCAAACTAGTCTAGCTTTGTTCCTTACAACATCCCCATTTTCATTTAACTGGTTCTTGAAGATCCATTTAGTTCCAATGACATTTTTATCATGTGGTCTTGGTACCAAATCCCAAGTGTCATTCTTTTCAATTTTCTCAAGCTCTTCATCCATGGCATTATTCCAACATTCATATTTGCTAGCTTCATTGACATTGTGTGGTTCAATTGTGGATAGAAGTGCCAAATTACTAGAAGATCCCGCAAGAGTCCTCCTTGTTCGTACACCTGATTCCTTGTCTCCCAAAATTTGAGATTCAGGATGATTCTTTTGAACATATCTGGATGGAGCTTTTTCAGATAGATCATTTTCAGGTTCTTCATTGGATTCACTGCCTATATCATTTCCATCTGATGTAGAAGGCCATAAGTCGCTATCATCTTCTTCTGTTGTTTGTTTTTCTTCTTTAGAAGCTGCAGGAGACTCATCAATAACAACATCAATACATTCAACAACCTTTCGAAGCCTCTTATTGTAACATGTGAATGCTTTGCTTGAAGATGAGTAACCAAGAAGTATCCCTTCATCTGATCTAGGTTCAAACTTGCCAAGCTTTTCATCATTGTTTTTGATAAAGCATCTACTTCCAAAAACTTTAAAATGCTTTACAGTGGGAGACTTACCATACCAGAGTTCATATGGAGTTTTTTCACTATTTACCCGAACATGAGCTTTGTTGAGAATGTTAACTGCTGTACGTGCTGCTTCACTCCAGAACATGTCAGGAACATTAGAGTCAGCCATCATAGCTCTAGCCATTTGAACAATTGTTCTATTCATTCTTTCTGCTACACCATTCTGTTGTGGAGTGCCTGCTACAGAGAATTGTCTTTTAATGCCATGTTGTTCACAAAATTCAAAGAATTCATTTGATGAATATTCTCCACCTCGATCAGATCTAAGACACTTGATTTTTGAATCCAATTCATTTTCTACCAGAGCTTTGAACTTCTGAAATTTTTCAAAAGCTTCATCTTTGTGTTTAATAAATGCGATCTCACACATTCTGGAGTAGTCATCGATAAATAGGATATAGTATTCTTCCCCACGTAATGACCTTTTCCTCATAGGTCCACAGATGTCAGTATGAATGAGTTCAAGAGGCTTACTTGATGATCCTTCTTTAGCATTAAATCGAACTCTGGTCTGCTTACCAAATTGACAAGATTTGCATATGGTATTTTCTGGAAGATTGACCTTGGGAAGATCATGAACAGCTTGAAGTCTGTTTGCTTTTTTGATTTGAGAGAAACTCAGATGCCCCAGCCTTCTATGCCATAGCCAATTTTCTGAAGACTTTCTCAAGTAACATTGATCTATGCCGTTTAGTACATACAGGTTGCTTGGATTTCTTTTTACTTTTATAATGATTTTACCTGTATCAAGATCATGAACCATACATTCTTTGGAACTGAAGACCACTTCTGCTCCTTGATCACACATTTGACTAACACTTAACAGGTTATGCCTTAATCCATCCACATACATGACATCTTTAGCCTTCACCTTTTCTTTTAGAAATACCGACCCTTTTCCTTTAATTACAGCAGGAGTATCATTTCCAAATGTAACTTTCTTTTCTTTTTCCAGAGCATTATAAGTATGAAGTTTGCTTTTGTCACCTGTCATGTGTCTTGAGCACCCACTATCGATGTACCATTGATTTTCTTCACCTTCTGCAAATAATGCTATCCCACAATTTTCAACCGGCGGTTCTTTCTTCTTCCACACTTTAGAGCTTGAGGGAACATGTTCTTTAGGCTGGATCTTGTTCCCGCATTCAGATTCTTCATGGCCAAAGTTATTGCAATAAGTACATTCGACTTCACTTTGAAGAGGAGAAAAATTGTTATAGGTATTCTTCTTTGGTTCAGTATCCAACCTTTTCTTTCTTGCTTCTCTTGTCATGATGGTTTTATATGCCACACATTGAATAGCTTTATGACCAAAATTGTGACAAGTGAAACATTGCCCATTGAAGTAGAAATTTCCGCGATCATGGAATCTTCTATTTGAGTTTACTTGTTGGTTGTAGTGTCTTTGAAAGCTATCCCTGTTAGTGTTCCTTGAATTGAGATGGTCCTGCTTTCCCTGTAGAGATCCTCTATTCCCTTGCTGAGTGGCTGAATGTAGTAAACCACCTGTAACTTCTTTTAGATAGTTTGGTGCTGAAGTTTGAGAAGATTCTCCGGTATATCCCAGACCTGTCTTTATAAGAGGAGAACGTTGTACCTTGATAATCTCATCTAAGGTTTTAGATCCTTTAGCAAATCTAAGATTCAAGGTCTTTGCTTTCTCTACTTCTTTTCTTTGAATTACCACTTCACATTCTAGCTTTTCAATATGTTTCTTTGCTTCTTCAAGCTGCTTTTCAACAGTCTCTCTGATCACCTTTTGTTCTTCTAAGAGAATTTTGCAATCTTCTAAGCGAAGTTTGAGTTGATTATTTTCTTCAAGAAAATCATTTTCTTCTAGAGCATCCATAAACATATCCTTTTCTTCCTTTTGTTCAAAGGCCATGAGAAGTCTAAGATCTTCTTCACAATCTTCCTCACTATTAGATGACCCATCACTATCTTCATTAGTATAGTAACTTTTATTAGAGCTAGATCTGTTCTTATTCCTTCTAACAACTTCTTTTCCTTTATAAGGACATTTTGCAGCATAATGACCAACTTTTCCACACTCAAAACATTTGAAGGGAAGCTTACCTTTGAATCTTCCAGTTCCTAGTTGGAGTTTTCTTACGAAATTTGCTTCTTCTTCATTGGAAATATAGCTGGATTCTTTGACAACTTCCTTTTCCTTTCCTTTTTTAGAAGCCTTAAACGCAGCTTCTCTTACTTGAGAAGGACCTCCTTGTCTCATTTCAAAAGCAGTCAGAGTCCCATGTAATTGAACAATAGTAAGAGTTTGCAGATCGTGCCTTTCTTCAATAGCGGAGACTTTAGAGTCAAATTTTGGAGTCAAGGATCTTAAGACTTTTTCAACCAGAGTAGTATCAGTTTTAGTTTCACCCAAATTTCTCATTCGATTGACAACATCATCTAGACGAAGGAAGAAAATGGCAACACTTTCATCACTATGCATCTTCAAACTTTCATATTCAATTCTAAGAGTTTGGAGTTTTGCATTTTTACCTTTGTATCTCCTTCATAGCTCAGAATGATTTTGTCCCATATATCTTTTGCTGAATGTAGCTGCATCACTTTAGCAAATTTTGATTCAGACATGCTTCCCAGCAAAACATTTACTGCTTTGGCATTGGTTTCATACTTCTTTCTTTCTGCTGCATCAGTAGGAATACTTGCCGGGTATTGATAACCTTCTTCCACGATTGCCCATACATCCGCACCAAGACTTTGCAGAAATTCTTTTGTACGTACCTTCCAGAATATCAGATTGCTTCCATTGAATATAGGTGGCTTTATAGACATTATTCCTTCTTGACTTCCCATTGCGACGGATCTCCTTTAAGCGATCAAGCTTCTCCACAAGGACCTGCTTTGATACCAATTGTTGGGAAAAATACTGAGAGGGGGGGGGTGAATCAGTATTTACTGCATATTCAAAACTTTCACTTTTTCTTGCTTCTAAAATGCATACGCTACTTTCCTGAACCAGACTTGCGTATATACGCTGATACCCTTTACGAAACTAGCGTATACACAGATATCTATATATGTCATTAATTCATCACTCAAATCATTCCTTCATTTATTCATCAGATATTCAATAAGCAGTAAACATGTGCAGTAAGAACAGAATAAATCATGACACAAAGCATCACACATGAACACCGGGATTTTTAGGTGGAAACCCAAGTCGGGAGAAAACCACCGCTGCAGTTGCTCAGCCTTCAATATTTTATTATAGAGAAAACATCTTACAACATATGTGCTAGTGCAGACTCCTACCAGCACGCAGGCACCCACCTGCACTCGTTTACCAGCCTCTCCTGGAAGGGAGCTCCAACCCCCTGACTCGTTTACCAGCCTCTCCTGGAAGGGAGCTACGACCCCCTGCTCTCGTTTACCAGCCTCACCTGGAAGGGAGCTACAACCCCCTGACTGAAGGCTACAACCCTCAGCACCACCTTGGACCACGTTTCATCAATTTTCACACTGGATCCAACAACTTCAATAGAACACAACTTGCAGGCCACATTTCATCATATTTCCAGACTGGACCCTTTCCATACTTTTAAGCATAAACATACATCACCAACAGATACATATCAACACAGATCAGATAGCAGAAACACAGCAGAACAGATCAGATATTTCATACCCCTTGCTTCAGCAAACCCTAGTTTGCATACGCGCTTTCCCTTTACTGATGTCGCGTATATACGCGCTTTCGTCCACACAAACCAGCGTATACCTCAGTGTATATTTTATTGCGCATACGCGCTTTTTCTTCGCTGAAGCCGCGTATATACGCGCTTCCTCCGTGGCGAAGTAGCGTATAGATCTTCAATCATTACAGAGCAGCATACTTCATCAGATCAGATATTCATTTCAGATCTACCCTTTTGCTTCAGACAGATGTTCGCCTAGATGCTCGCCTCATCACAGATCTAAGCCTTCCATAATCAGATCTAGCAAATACAAGAGCAATTCAGATCTAGATCCCCTTCTTCATCATTGGTGCATCATACATTCAGATTTATCATTCAAGTGTAACCCTTTCCATTCAGATATACTTCAGAGAGAAGTATTCATTCAAGCTCAGACATCTTGCCACCCACACTCATGATTTGCACAATGAATTTCTTCTCCTTATATAGGTTTACCCTTTTCAATACCATGAGCCCCTTTTTCAATACCATGGGCCAAAACAATATCATGAGCCCAAAACTACCTGGACGGGGTCAATTAGGCGGATCATTACCCAATACAATGGGTCAATACCATGGTGGTTACCCTTGGTTTTGCACTTTTTGAGCGCTTTTGCCCATACGCGACTTGGCACGTTATTTTCCACGTGCATACGCGACTGCCCCTAGGCCAATCCGCGTATACAAAGAGACATACTCTTTTCATCATATTTTGAGCACATTCTAAATTTCTTTCTTCATTGCCTTCTGTACACACTGTAGAAACATCACATTTTCTTCATTAAGCACAACTTTATCGAGTAAGTTGTCATCTTCATCAAGTGGGTTTTTTGTCAAGGACAACACTCAGCATCATATTGTCAATAAACATCAGATTACCAAGTCCATCAAGTCAAGAATAGCTTCATCAGGTGGATTGCCATCAAGGACAACACATGTCAACAGTCGCATGTCTTCATCTTCCTTCAGTGGGTTGCCATCAAGGACAACATCCTGCATCATATTTCCAACATTATTGCTTTGGAAGGACATGTGGGGAGAGCATGGCCGTTGGATGGCATCATCCAATGGTTGATATTGATCAGAAGAAGTCAAAGGGAAGGCAGAAGAAGAATTTAAATCGGAGTCGTCGATCGCACAAAAATCGACGGTCGGGAGCGGAGGTGAATAAATAACGTGAAGGGGTCATATTATTCGAAAAAATAAAATAAAAAGTGGGGACAAAGGTTTAAAACCTTGTTTCGGTGAAAAATGGTTGAAAAATGGGTTTGGAGATCGGGACACCCATGGGCCGTCGGATGAGATCGGCCCACGCGATCAACAGTGGAGATCGGGTACCGAAAGACCTTATAAAACATGCCTGGACTTCAAAAAATGTTAATAAAATCATGCTGTATAAAGTCCCCCGGGTCTGGCTTGAATGACTGCACAAGGAACCCACGAAAGGGAAGGCGGAAGAAGAATTTAAATCGGAGTCGTCAATCGCCCAAAAATCAACGGTCGGGTGCGGAGGTGAATAAATAACGTGAAGGGGTCACATAATTCGAAAAAATAAAATAAAAAGTGGGGACAATGGTGTAAAACCTTGTTTCGGTGAAAAATGGTTGAAAAATGGGTTTGGAGATCGGGACACCCGTGGGCCGTTGGATGAGATCGGCCCACGTGATCAACGGTGGAAATCGGGTACCGAAAAACCTTATAAAACATGCCCGGACTTCAAAAAAGGTTAATAAAATCATGCTGTATAAATTCCCTCGGGTCCGGCTTGGATGATTGCATGAGGAACCCACGAAGACCCACCCCAATCTGTTGATGCCGCGTGGATGCTGACTGGGTATTCAGGGCCACCGGTTCTGCGGGACTGTATTCGTGGCTGTGGGGACCAGGGTGACTGCTTTTGGGCCATCGATCTGTAGATCAGATCGACGGTGGAGATGATTTTAATACCGCGCTGTACCTTAGTCTATCTGTCGGGCCTCTTTTGGGCGTGATCACCGTCCGATGAGCTGGCCTCAGATCGGACGGCGCACACCAATATCGCACCAGGCTGATATTCGATCTTTAATGCGCGATGAGGGCAATTTTTTAACAGTGCTCGAGGCCACGTGTCGGCCGGTGGCGCTAATCGCTGCCAAACAAAAAAAACCACCTCCCTCTCAAAAGCGACGCGATGAATTCCGCCCAGTTTTGAATAGTCAATGCCCGAAAATATTTAAAACCCAAAAATTTAATATAACAAAGGTTTAAGCTTAAGGGTGGAACATATATCTGCAATACGGTTCGGCGCTCGTCTGCGAGGCCGTGGGTTATATGGAAAGCAATATGACCAGGGGTTTTAATATATAGGGATAATCGGCATCGGGGTTTTAAACACGACAAATAGACTTATGCGCTTAGCTCTCTGCGATGCGATAGGCGCTCAAATGGCTTAGCGTCTGGTTCCAGCACCAGGGCGTATGGAGGGGAAGGGCTGAGGAGTTAGCCCAAGGGGCTTAAACCTTAACACAAAATATGTATTTTAATGAAGTTTTCAATGCTTTTCAAGGGTTTTGAGGGTTTCGATAAGGCCAAGAAAGGGTCTTAAACCTTATCAAAGGGTCCTGATGGAGGGGGAAAAGGAAGAATATGAAAATGAAGGATTTTTATGAGAATGAAAGGGGTAGAGAATGAGGTTAGTTTCAAAGTGAGGAAAGGGAAAAAGGGATTTTTTAGTAGTCTCTCATGAAATCAGCAGAATTCCAGAGTATAAAATGGGAACAGTAAGGAAGATTTTTAGACAGAGGCATGAGGCCTTCAAGAGTCTTCAAGAGCCAACACTTTTTGTAATAAAATTTGTTCCTTGAAGACTCCAAAAATGATTTAGCCACATTTTGGTATAACAAATTTCATAGGTGGCTAACAATGGCTCCACTTGGGGATGGTGCCTTCTTGAAGGCATCAGGAACTTCAGACTTGCTTTCTTTGGGAGGCTGATCAGCTGCCTCATCCATTGGGCTGCCTTTCTTTCCTTGTATGATATTATTTTGCTCTGAAAACATATTAGCAGCCATAAAAACGATGGATCTTTCATCAACAAGTTGTCTACCTACCCAATCCTACAGATCTAACATTTTTCTTCTTTAGAGTGCACTTGGATTGGCAAACTCTTTCACAACATTTTATTCTTTTGAAAGCAGGAAATCTACTCTATTTCTACTCCTTATTTTTCCATGAACTCAGATTAAATAGTTGAGCCCATATGATTCTCTACCTAATCTACTATATGTTGGGATTAAACTGTCCAACATATTTTATTCACTAAATTCTACAACAAAAATTTAAAAACAACCAAGTCAAGATTAAGTTGTTTGACTTGCTGTGATCTATGGCATAAAAAAAAGTTGCACATAGACATTTATTCTGCACAAAATTAAATAAAAAAGGAAGGCTTAGGCTCTAAAATTTCAAAGAATTTCCTTCATCTCTTTTACAGCTCTATTTTGACTCTTGTTTTGAGCTGTCTTTCCTTTCTCAATTGGTTCATATTTTGAGCTAATTGGAACCAGATTTACATTTTTCTTGACTCAGAATTTGAAACATATTTGAGTCACTCTCTTTGGAAACTTAGGTTCATATTTTAAGCATGTTTGAACCTTTAATTTCTATCCTAAACTATCTACTGATAAGCCAAGGTTAAATAGTTTGGCGAATCGAATTCACTATCCTATCAGCAGAAAATTTAAAACTAATTAGTAAATATTAGGCTGTTTGACTAACTAGAAGTGTGTTCTTTAGGAGTGACATTTAGGCTTGCACACTTTCAGATTTGTTTCTCTTTTTGGTATGGGGCTATACCTTTCTTGTTTTCACAATCTGCCCTCTTTTCTTTGTTTCTTTGTTTTTGTATTTTTGATTTTGATAACTTTGAATGCAATGATGGGTGAGATATTTACAATGAGAAAAAGATTAAAAAGCTTTTAGAACATGAAATGTATCAAGAGAAGTAATGCTTAAGCATCCTGCCATTGACAGGACCCCCAAACAATTCTGCTCCATTCAACTCTTGCAAAAAATAGGCATTATTACCAGCAGCTAAATGGATAGAGTAAGGCCCAAGCCATAAGTTGTCAAATTTTACATGCTTGCCCTTGTATTCCCTCCTCGAGTCCAACTTCAAAAATTTGTCCCCAATATTGAAATTGCTGGCCTTTGTTCTTTTGTCAAAAAGCTTTTTAATGCTGTCCTGCTTTTGTAATGCTTTGTTATAAACCTCCTCTCTGGTTTGCTGAGGACGAATCGTCTGATTTATCCTTCTGATTATGTCATTATCTTCAGTTTGAAACTCTTGAACTAACCTCATGACTGGTACACTAAGGCTGGTTGAAAAAATTGCATCAATACCATACACAAGCTGGAAAGGTGACATGCCAATATATTTCTTCAAAGTCAATCTGTCAGCCCAAAGTGCATGAACTAGCTTTGTGTGCCAAGACTTTTTGTTGTCCTCCAACAGTTTCTTGATTATGTTCACTAAGCTTTTGTTTGAGGATTCGGCAAGTCCATTACCTTGAGGGTAATAAGCCGTGGAATGCCCCAATGTTATCTGATATCTGTGACATAATTCAACCATCTTCTTTGATCCAAATGCTGCTGCATTATCAGTGATGAGCTTGGTAGGATAGCCAAATCTAGAGAGAATGTTAGTCTCCATGAATTTTATAATAATAGAATCATTGGCCTGCCTACAAGGAATGGCTTCTATCCACTTAGTGAAATAGTCTGTGGCAGTGAGAATCCATCTATGCTGAGCAGAAGATGGTGGATGGATCTCTCCTATGAAGTCAAGTCCCCACTGTTGAAAAAGGGCTTCAACAGTGATTGGATGCAGAGGAAGGGGTAGAAGTTTTCTTTTGCCTTCAAAAATTTGACATTTATGATAGGCTATGATCATCTTGTGCACATCATGAAAAAGAGTAGGCCAATAGAAACCAGCCCTCAAATTTTTTTTGGTTGTTGTATTCCAGTACAAATGACCTCCACACTCTCCTTCATGGAACTCATGCTTAACCTTCTCTGCATCAAGCAAACATTTAAGCAATACACCACTTGCATTTTTCCAATAAAGACATCTATCTACAATGCAATAGTTTACAGCTTTTAACTTTAGGAATCTTTCCTTTGTCTTTGTCAAACCAGGAGGTGTATTTAAATTAAGCAAAACATAAGTAATATTAGCATACCAAGAGGAATTCATGAAATAGTCTTCAACAATGGGAGTTGAGATTCCCTCTTGATCATCAAAAGCATTAATCATATTTATATCCAGAATTTCAAAATTTGATTCAGCCATCAATCTAGCTAGACCTTGGCCTTTGATCAACTTAGTGGGTTTTATCTCTAAATCATATTCAAGAATGACAGCAATCCACTTACCTCTCTTACCATCTGGTTCCTGTGTTAGAATGTATTTAACAACTGAATTTGGGACAAAGGCAATGATGTGTGAGTGCAAGATGTACACTCTGAAGTCTTTCAAAGCTTTAACCAAAGCAAAAGCTTGCTTCTCCATAATGTTCTACTTCAGAGGGGCATCCCTCAATGCCTTGCTAAATAATGTAACAGGATTCTCTTGTCCTTGTGGATTTTTCTGTAAAAGGACATCAACTATGGTATGTTCTGACGCAAACAAAAAGATATAAAAATCTTTTGAAAAATCAGGACTTATTGGAATTGGTGTTTTGGTTAATGCTTGTTTCACTAGCTCAAAGGACTTCTTTGCTTGCAAGGTTCACTTTACCCCTTGCTCCTTCTTCAACATTTTTGTGATATTCCTAAGGAGCTCAGCTAAGTTGGGGATGAACCTTCTCAAAAATTTAATCTTTCCAATGAAATATTGCAACTCCTTGATGTTCCGAGGATGAGAGATTTGCAATATGGCCTCAATCCTTTTGGGATCAATCTTAATACCCTCTTCTGAAATAATGTGCCCAAAAAGTTTACCTTCTTGGAGCGCAAATAGTGTTTTCTTCAGGTTCAAAGATATGCCAAACTTTCTGCATTTCTCGAAAACTCTTCTTAAATGTTCTAAGTGCTCTTCATCGGTTTTTGAAAACATTGTAACATCATGAAGGTATATAATGATGAAGAAGCCTAGTTCTTCCGAGAATGCTATGTCCATGGCTATTTGAAAAGTTGCTTCAGAATTCATTAGACCAAAAGACATTTTCACATACATTAAAGTGCCCCATCGTGTAGTAAAGACTGTCTTTAATTGATCAGCAGGGTGAACTAAGATCTGATTGTACCCTGAGTAGCCATCAAGCAAAGAAATTCTTCTAGACCCTACCACCCTTTGTAAAATATGGTCCATCTTAGGTAAATGGTAGTTGTCTTTTAATGAAGCTTTGTTTAAGTCTCTAAAGTCTATACAAAGCCTGGTCTCTCCAGTATTCTTCCTAACTGACACCATATTAGACACCCACTCAGAATATCTAATAGGGACAATAATACCAGCATCGTACATTTTCATGATCTCCTTCTGAACTAAGGTCAACTGGACAGGGTTTATTCTGCGCAGTTTCTGTTTGAATGGTTTTTGGTTTTCTTTGAGGGGAATTTTGTGATGTATTATTTCAGTGTCATATGATTTAAGATCTTCGTAACTCCACGCAAAAACATCAGAAAATTCTCTAAAAAGCTCTATGTATTTGAGATTAATGTGAGCTAGTAAAGTTTTAGAGTGTTTAATCATTTTCAGTTTAAGTTCACTGCCTATATTGCACTCTTCCACTTCAATCTCTACAGGTTCCAGTTTTGGCTTCTTGGCTACATCGTTAAAATCAAACAACTCTTCTAAAGGTGCCAGATCGCTTGGAAAAATTTCATCTTTTGACTGCAGGGTTTATAACTCTTCTGTTTTTAATTCTGCAGTCAGTTCTGTTTTGTTTTTAAGTTTGCTAGTCAGAAGATTAATATTGGCAAGTTCTAGAGACGACTCTTCTTCACCAAGAAAATTTTCTTCACTACAGTCTGTATCATAAACTGAGTCCGAACTATGTAGTTCGAATTCATTTCTGAATTGCATGAAGTCTTCTATTTGTTTGTCCTCGTCGAAAACTTACCAATATTTTTCGTTATCATGTACGGCTGGTCTGAATTTTATTTGAGTTGTGCATTCTTTGGTTTCATATGGCGTTAAGCATGTTCTAGCTGCAAAGGCTAAATTGTGGGCCACAATATTTCTTTTCCTCGGGACAAAAGTTATCTGGTATTCTTCAAATTTTTTTAAAAGGTCCATGATATCGTTTCGATAGGCCCTAAGTCTTGGGTGATTTGCGTTATACTCCCCATTGACTTGCCTAATGACTAACTCTGAATCCCCATATACATTGATTCTTTCGGCTCGTAACTTTTTCAACAAATGTAAGCCTAAAAGGAGGGATTCATATTCCGCTATGTTGTTAGAACACTGAAAGTTTAATTTGCAGGAAATGCTTTCTGCGTGGTTATTCTCAGCGTTACAAATCCAGACACCTGAACTAGCGTTGGTCTTAGTGTAAGACCCATCGAATTGCATACTCCATAGAGGACTAATCTCGAGTTTATCATTTGTTTGGTGATTTTCCTCTTCAACTAATGTGCTTTCTGATTGTTCTTGAGTATCAACACACTATCAAACTTGTTTTAACTCCTCAGATTTTCGATTGGGTTGAGGACTGCTTTCTTGACTCTCAATGTTTAAAAGCAAAGGACACATGATTTGTAGCTCAAGACTTGTGTTTTGTTTGCTAGATTTTATAGGTTCAGCTGACTGTTCTGACACTCCTACGTTATCTTCTTCCTCCTCTCTATTTATCATTGAATCAGACAAGGTCATTGGTTCACTGAAAGTTTCATCATTGAAAAGGATAAATGAATCTAGGTATGTGTTTATGTAATAGAGAGGAGAATTTTCTGGCCTGTCTTGACTTGTGACTGTGTATTGCATATGAGACTCCCTATAAAGTCTTCTAGTCTGATTAAAAACATGGATAGTCGCATAGGTCATGTCCATTTGCATAGTCCCTTGTAACATAGCTCCCCAGGACCTAGATAATAATATTCCATACTTTGGGGGCACATCAGCCACAACAATATCCATTACTAAGCATTTGGCTGGAATTTGGGCTAAGTTAATGCAGAGGTCTTTGATTTATCCTAAACATTTTACTCTGCTCGAGTCGAAGGAATAAAGGTCTTTGTAAGGTCTGGTGATTTCAAGGCCTAGGCTCTCCATGACAACTTTGTGCATTAAATTATGAGAGGCGCATGAATCATGCATAGAGTTGTGAAAATTTTTGTCATGAACCTTTAAACTTATATAAAAGGGAGGAACAGGTCCCTCTTGATATCCACCTTCAATCTTAGGACCAAAAATAAGCTCTGGCTGGTCATCATTAAGATTGACTGTGTCATTATTCTCTTCAATGTTTAAAGCCTTCAAAATTTGGGTCCTATATACATTCTGGGCAGCTAACTCAGTAAGGGGAACATAGATTTTGATCTTTGAAATTTCCTGCTCCAGGCTGAAAGGAATTTGGTTCTTTGAAGAACTTGTCTCAGCCTTACTAGCTGCTAGTCTGTCAGCAACATCAGCTTGCTGTTTTGTTTTATTTACATTTGAAAAAATGGTTTTAATAGGAGTACTAACTGAAGTGTTATTACTACTAAGTTCTGCACTCTGTTTTTCACTGTTTTGAGTGCATTTCTCTCTACCTTTATCAAAATTAACAGTCATTGTTTTGTCCTTTTGTTTGACAACTTTAGGCTTGGTTGCAGTGCTGTTTTGTGAAGATTTGTCAGAGGTTTTGTTGTTGGGAGTTTATTGATTGGTTTTTCTTCTAAGGTCATATTCTCTTTGAGACTCTATGATGAAATTTTCCATGTCTTGATAATAAATTTCGTCATCGTCTCTTTTGTCATCATAAGGTGTATAAAGACCTTGTTTTCTATCGTAATGAATCTCAAAGTCATCATCATCTACCCTCAGCATGTTGATATCATCTTCCTCTGTTATCTCATCTATTTCCTCAACCTCATTTAAATAGTTTTGATGAAATGGAGGAGTGATCTGTTGATCATATTCCCTGTGTCTGTTTGGAGGTTGGCTCCTTCTAAAATCCCGATTCTGGTTCTGGTTCCTATTTTGAGGAGCATTTTGGTTTTGGCTGGCTTGTGCTCTCTTAATTATGCTCATCTCTTTCATCATCTCCTCCATCATTCTCTCCATCTTTGAGTTGGAAGTAGAGGGTGTAGACTCCTCTCTAAATGACACTCTCTTTTCATTTTTCATTCTTGCTCTCTTCTCCATCAAGTTGACTTCCACAGAAAGAGCACCTTTTTGCATCTCTTCAAGAGTTGCAGGATCTCTCTCTCTCAGCTGATAGGCCGTCTCAGGGTCAAACCCTTCAGGAAATTTGTTTAGAGTTGAGCCTTTTGGAGTTTTTAGATTTGGGGAAAGTGCATTATATACATTGTTAAATCTGGTACAATAAGCTTGTACACTTTCCCCAATGTTTCTACGGAGGTTCTTGTAATTAGAAAGGACTTGGAGAGGATTATTATTTACTTCCCATTTGTTTAAGAATGTCTGATGGAAGGCTTGGAGATCATTGATACTATGGGGGCTTAAGCCTTTAAACCATTTTATTACTTCTCCCCCCAGACTTTGAGCAAATAATCTAAGCTTGACATAATCATCATCAATTTCATTTCTGTCGAAGTATTCATTCATCTTATCCACATGTTGTGATGTCGTTGTAGCATTGCAAACATCATATAATGGAATTTTGGACTGATAGTCCTGTGTAAGATTGACTAATGGGACAGGAAGGACAAAGGGAGCATACCATGTAGCCATGGCAGGAGGTGGAGGTGGATTTACAAGAGGGAAAGTAGGTTGGAATGGAGTGTCTTGAACAGTGGATGTAGGGTGAGCAGAAGTGGATAGACCAGGAGTAGATTGTTGGGCTGATCTTGGATGAGAGACACCTAAGTTGTGAAGGAAATGTAAATCAGGAGGTGTTGTTTCTCTGCTACTAGGATGTTCACTTGTTTCAAGAGATGAAAGTGAAGACTCAGAATCTAACTGATCTAAATCATCAAGAGACCTAGTTCTAAAGGGATTTACTAAGTCGACTTGTGATTGTTGTAGAGCTGAAAGATTTTTAGGAACTGAAATAGCTCTCAAAGGTGATATGAAAACAGTTGATAATTTAATCCTAGGAGACTTCCTAAGGATACTTTCTAGGTTATCCACTGTCTCAGGTGGATCAGGGTCAGGATAGGCTCTAGTGTGAATATTTCTAGGAGCCACTATGTTGTGTTTTTCAGACCCAAATAAACAATAAAAGTTCAACCAGGTATGACAGTCTTTAAAAGGTCAACTAATCTGTTTATACAAAATTTAATCCTACAGTCCTCTAACTAGGTTTGGATGATATTTCAATGATAAGGGTTCTTCCCAGTGGAGTCTTAAGGTCTGTTCAGGATTGTGGAGTCGCCAAGTGGAAGATTTTAGCTCCTAGGGAGGTAAAAGGTTTTATAGTCCACCACCATGCTTATTAGATACCAATCTGAAATATTTTTGGGGTTTTGTGAGCTATTTTTCTGTTGTGTGGTTTCTAAGAGTGTCCTAGATCTGTTTCACAACTTAGCTACGGTTATGAGACAAAGCAGTCTACTCTTATGGTTAAGCTAGCTCGTTTTTCAAGGTTAGATAAAACCTTATGAGAATCCTAGGCTTTACCTAGTTTGTCACTGATTCAAACAAGCTTGATCATGATTACAATTTCTCGGTAGTGCTTGAAAAGGCTGCTTCTTACTCACTAAACAATTTTGGCATGAAAGTTTGAAGGGAACTAGAGATTCTGGGTTCGATCCCCAGCGGAGTCACCAGAAATGTTAGGAATATGTAATCAGCAAGATTGGAAAATTATGATCACAGAAACAACATCGTTTCAACCACTTTGGGATTCTAGGATCTAGCCCTCCTGAATTTAGAGAGGGATCTCTCCAATAAGTGCAAAGATGGATTTGTCTTTGGAGTTTTAGGTAATGATATTAGGCTAGTTGTGAAGGACGATGGTTTGTTTTGTTTTTTGGATGGTTGAGCATGATTACTATTTGAGGTGGAAAGTTTTAAGTGCAAAGAGTTTCAAAGGTGAGAAGTTGCAAGAAAATAGAACAAGCTTTGGCCAGGAAGATAGATAATTGCAGGTTTTAGTCCATTGGGCTATGGAGTCATAACAGGGTTTAATTGAAAGAATCAGGTTCAAGAGTGGTCCACGAGGCAAGTCATATATGTCTAAGGATCTCTTTAAAGTTTGATTTATGGAATGAAATGACACAAAAAGAAGGGGAATTAGACAGATGAAGAACAAAGAGTAGCCTAGGATCTAGTAATTACTTCGAAACTAGCCAGCCTTTGACATATTCCAAGGGAAACATTCATACAGTCTTTGGGGATAAAACTAGGACCAGGGCACACCATATCTTCCTAAGTTCATCTCTACTTAACATGAAATGAAAGTAAAATTCAAGAAAAATATTTCAGCTAAAACAATAAGACGAGGGAATGCCAGCATTCCTATGCTTAAACTAAATTTAATCATTCCTAAATAACACAGATTGGAAGAAAACATTCAGATAAAGATTTTCAGTCGGAGAAGGGTACTGATATACAGTAGGTCCTAACTCGATGCATGTTATTCTTTATAAGAGAAGATGAACATAGTGAAAACAGAAACAAAATAACGAGTCACAATGAGAAAAACATCACCGTCAACATAGACCAGGATCCCATAAATCAGCTTGTATTGATGCTCCAAACCAGTTACAGCTTTAAGTCCAATGCTTTAGTTTAGCAATCATCTACACATCTCAGCCTAACTGATCTATCACAAGCAGAGCTCCAAGGGCCAATGAACATTATTTACAAGTAGAAGTAAGCTCAATTACATTTCAATGTTCAGTAGCCAACTCAACCAACCCCTCTCTCATCTTCTCCAAAAGTATTTATAGAAGAATGAGGAGGTCAGATCTGATAAAAAATATCTAAAGATAATTAATACACACTTAATGGCTTCTCGGCCTTTGGGGGGATCAATAAAGAAGCTTACATAGGTGTCCTTTGCATTAAATTATTTTACATTAAGATTTAAGTTCGGTGGGAGCTCTTACTGACTTTTGAAGCTCTGTGTGGTGTCAAAGTAACTCTGCTGATATTTTGTCATTAAGTTTGTTTGCAGAATTTACTCTTTGGCTGTGCTTGAAACAAATATCTGATCCTGATTAATAACTTCGGCCTCTGATATGAATGCTTTGGCACATGTGGCACTGTGGTAGCTGGGAGGAATCGATTTTCCTCAACTATGGTGATGGAAGCTTTCTGTCTGATGAACCTTTATGATTTTTCTTTTAACTGTGTCTTGATTGGGGATTAGGCTTTTGATAAACCGTCTTAGATGTAATCCCCATAGATTTGTCTTCAATCTTCTGTTCCGGTATATTTTTGTCTTCGACACTGATACTCTTTGATTTGTTCTTGATTCACTGGTTTGTTGGTGTGCAAGGTTGCGCAGGGGTGATATGGCATCAATGCCTCATGAAACACCGATGAAATGTGGAGTTTTAAACCGTGCGAATGATTCTCTTTGATGAATCGAAGGCAGGAGGATCGTCACCCTCAGCCTTTGAATTTTCTTCAACGTGGTGGAAAAAACATTTAAACCTTGCAAAATACAAAGAACATTATGAAATCATGCATATATAGGTTTACTGATTTGGAAGGACACGTGGGGAGAGCATGGCTGTTGGATGGCATCATCCAACGGTTGATATTGATCAGAAGAAGTCAAAGGGAAGGCAGAAGAAGAATTTAAATCGGAGTCGTCGATCGCACAAAAATCGACGGTCGGGAGCGGAGGTGAATAAATAACGTGAAGGGGTCATATTATTCGAAAAAATAAAATAAAAAGTGGGGACAAAGGTTTAAAACCTTGTTTCGGTGAAAAATGGTTGAAAAATGGGTTTGGAGATCGGGACACCCATGGGCCGTCGGATGAGATCGGCCCACGCGATCAACGGTGGAGATCGGGTACCGAAAGACCTTATAAAACATGCCTGGACTTCAAAAAATGTTAATAAATCATGCTGTATAAAGTCCCCCGGGTCCGGCTTGAATGACTGCACAAGGAACCCACGAAGACCCACCCCAATCCGTTGATGTCGCGTGGATGCTATCTGGGTATTCGAGGCCACCGGTTCTGTGGGACAGTTGTCGTGGCTGTGGGGACTAGGCGACTTCTTTTGCAGATCGAAGACGGAGATGCTTTTAATACCATGTTGTACCTTAGTCTATCTGTCGGGCCTCTTTTGGGTGCGATCACCGTCCGATGAGCTGGCCTCAGTTCGGACGGCACACGCCAATATCGCGTCGAGCCGATATCTGATCTTAATGCATGATGAGGGAGGTTTTTTAACAGTGCTCGAGGCCACGTTTCGGGCAGTGGCACTAATTGCTGCCAAAAAAAAAAAACCACCTCCCTCTCAAAAGCGGTGCGATGAATTCCGCCCGGTTTTGAATAGTCAATGCCTGAAAATATTTAAAACCCAAAAATTTAATATATCAAAGGTTTAAGCTTAAGGGCAGAACATATATCTGCAATATGGTTCGACGCCCGTCTGCGGGGCGTGGGTTATATGGAAAGCAATATGACCGAGGGTTTTAATATATAGAGCTAATCGGCATCGGGGTTTTAAACACAGTAAATAGACTTACGTGCTCGGCTCTCTGCGATGCGATATGCGCTCAAATGGCTTAGCGCCTGGTTCCACCACCAGGGCGTATGAAGGGGAAGGGCTGAGGATTTAGCCCAAGGGGCTTAAACCTTAACACAAAATACGTATTTTTATGAAGTTTTCAATGCTTTTCAAGGGTTTTGAGGGTTTCGATAAGGCCAAGAAAGGGTCTTAAACCTTATCAAAGGGTCCTGATGGAGGGGGAAAAGGAAGAATATGAAAATGAAGGATTTTGTATGAGAATGAAAGGGGTAGAGAATGAGGTTAGTTTCGAAGTGAGGAAAGGGAAAAAGGGATTTTGCAGCAGTCTCTCATGAAATCAACATAATTCCAGAGTATAAAATGGGAACAGTAAGGAAGATTTTTAGACAGAGGCATGAGGCCTTCAAAATTCTTCAAGAGCCAACATTTTTTGTAATAAAATTTGTTCCTTGAAGGCTCCAAAAATGATTTAGCCACCTTTTGGTATAACAAATTTCATAGGTGGCTAACAGTTGGGTTCCCTGTAAAACCATTGCATTCCTTATGTTTTGATGGTTGCATGTGTTTATATTGTGTGTTTTCCTTTCTGCAGAATAGTATAATAAATTTATGTCTCTCGATTTCAATTCGATTTCATTAGTAGTAGAAACTTTATTTCAATTTATACATGGTATAAGAGCTTTAAAATATTGCATAGAAACCTTGTTCCATATATTCTCTTAGACAAGTTTCGATTTGCAAATTTTTTGGTGCAGATTCTCTTCAGTGCAGGAAAAATGTCTTTCAATGGATTGAGGTTGGAGTATGCATTGGAGGGCACCTCTAATTTTTGTGCTTGGAAAGACATGGTTTAAGTTGTCCCATATGATAATGGATTATGGGTATATACAAAAAATGATATTCCAAAACCAAAAAAATCAGATGCACAAGAACTTTCTCAGTGGAAGAAAGACACAACAAGAGCCAAGAATATTATTTTGGAGGGTGTCAGAGATCACGTGGTTTCAAACTTGCATGGAAAGGATACTTCTTTTGCAATTTGGAAAATTCTCATAGATATCTTCTAAGGAAACAATGATGGTAGGAAATTGGTATTGAGAGATAAAATCAGAAGCATTCACATACATAAAAATGAAACCATTCCTCAGTACCTATCCATATCCACTCAGGTTCAAGATGAACTTGGAGTAGTAGGATAAAATGTGCCATCATCCAAACTTGTGAGCTTAACACTCCTTGGCCTTTTGAAATCCTGGCACACTATCAAGATTCAGTAAATGGAAGAGACAAGCTACCATATTGGGAGAGACTTTGGTCTGATTTGGTGCAAGAAAAGATAAGAATAAACACTAGAGATGGTGTCACATCCATTGCAAACGAGGAAGAAGACTATGCTCTAGTTGGAAAAGGAAAGAAGGATGAAGGCATGAAGGCCCAAGGCTAGGAAAAATCCAACCATAATAATGGCAAGAAGAAGGACCTCAGAAAGATAAAACAATTTCACTGCCATGCATATGGACACTATGCAACCAAGTGTCCGCAAAAAAATCCAGCAAGGATCCTGCAACAGGAGCAGGAGGAGATGCTTTGGCATCTCAATTCAAGTTAGATTTCACTCTCTTTTCCTGCATCACAAGCACAATAAGAGGGAGTGAGTGGTACCTAGATTCTGGTGCCTTATATCATATGACAAGAAACAAGGAATTATTTAGTATCCTAGAGGAGAAGGATCTCAAATTGCACATAGAATTTGGAGATGATGGGAGGTATAATACTAAAGGAATTGGTACTGTCACCTTTAAGAGGGAGTCAGGATCCCATATTCCCTTGAAAAATGTAATTTATGTATCTGGGATGAAGAAAAAAATGATTTTTGTCGCTATATTGGAGGACAAAGGTTATGATGTGGTGTTCACTAAGTGAAAAGCTATTATAAAGCATGTTGCTATTGGAAAAGTGAAACATATTGGAGTTAGAGTGAAAAATATCTACAAGCTAAAGGTATATTTCTCCATGCATGTAGCTATACCTCCAAGAGTGAGGTGGGGCGATGTAGAGCCTTAGTTCTAGAGTTTCAAAGATTTGGGAAGGGCCCATAGGAGAGAAGTAGCAGTTGTAGTATACTTTCCTCATGGATCATTACCCTTGGTAGAGGGGCCCACAATATTAAGTAGAAGAAGGATCAATGTCAGTTGATGCAGTTAGATCTTGAGCGATAGTTGCAATCATATGTTGAGGAGAACAAAGCATTATTTAGAGCAGTGCAAGAGGCATAATGTAATATCAACAAAAAAATCAATTTTTCTAGTAGACAATGCAAAGACTAGTAGCAGTTAGATGCTCAGGAGACAATTGCAACTCAGAGACACAATTGATTCAATAATTTGGATGCTTCTCAATTGCAGTTGTTGCAGTAGTAATGGAAAGAGTGAGAGGGAGTTGTGTTATAGTACATTCCTACAGGAGCATGATTGAGGTTGTTCATAACCATTTTCTTGCTAAGAGGGAGTGTTGAAAATGTAGAAATAAAATGCTTCATTTGACTAATGCCTTAGTAATTTGAGGAAATTCAATTTTCCAGATAAGTGGGATGACTTGGATTGCAGTTAGCTACAGCGACATGGCCTTGCCTACTAGTTTCGACTTTGTAGGCTAGAAGTAGAATTGTGCATGGGTTGATTGCTAAGATCTAGCAGTCTCGTGGAGTTATTGTTAAGCTCAGTTAACTGAGCTCTATTCATTAGTTGAGTCAGTAGGATTTCAATTGAGTATTTATAACAGTTGTTAACTCACTGATCTCTCAGTCATCCGATCAATTTACTAAAAATAACCCCAATCATGCATGGAATTCGAATTTCCTAGTGAGTGGATGGAAAATTCACATTTGTATTTATAATTGTATACTGTTGAGTGTATAGGATTTTTCATTGAGAAAGTGATCAATTCCCTTTGGATTTGCGCAAGTAAATAGGGAATTTACCTATTTTTTAGGAGCTTAATTCGTCTAGGATTGCGCAAGGAAATAACAGGTTGGTTGAGGCTTGAATTGGCTAAGTGTTGGCCAAAATATGGTAGGAAGCAGGAGAATAGTTTTACAGTGTAGGGTGTGCTTCAAAGTTGAAGCAAAACATTGTAATTATTTCTCTTTCTCATTTGAATCAATGCAAAGCAACGAAGGGGTTTTTCCTAGTTGGGTTACCCTGTCAAATCATTTTGTTCCTTGTGTTTTTATGGTCGCATGTTATTGCATGTGTTTCTATTGTGTGTTTTCCTTTCCGAAAAATAGTATAATTTTTTTTTTGTCTTTTGATTTCGGTTTGATTTCATTAGCAATAGAAAATTTCTTGCAATTTCTACAGTGAATGCCCTCTTTTTTCAATCTACTCATGCATATTTTCCATGTTGTTCTATAATACTTGAAATTGAGATCACTCATGGCAAGCAAACACCATCCTAAAAAACATCCTATTATAACATGTTTCATGCAAACTTTCTATTCATTATTTATCAATGCGCTCAGGAAGAGCAAGGGGAACTGCTGGGCGCATGGCAGACCACTAAAGAGGAAGGACTACATGCTTCAGGCTTCAAGTATGCGTTGTGTGCTGAAATGGGAGAGAGTAATATCATGGGAGGGTGAAAATTTGAAGGGTGAAGGAAGGGCACTAAGGCTTGGAAGCACACTATGCGCTCAAGGGAGCCAATAAGGGCACATGGCACAAGTTCAAATGCTAAAGGGTTCAGTCTTGGGCCTTACCAAGTGATTTGTGTGCTCAAGAGAAGCCAAGGAGGGCGTAGGGAATAAAAATAAAGGTTGAAGGGACCATGATGTTGGTTGGTGATGTGTCATGCGCTTAGCAAGGAGGAAGGCTCAATTTAAGGGCATAGTTCAGAAAGGGAAGGAGAAGATGATGCTTGGGAGTGCGATATGTGCCGTTGTAGGGTGCATGGTGCACTCTAAAGAGGGAAGGGGTCCTAACTAAGGCTTAAGAGTGCGCTATTTTCTCTCCTAGCCTTAGTGGGATAATTTGTGAAACTGAAATTTGTCTAATTATGAAAGGTAAGACAAGGGGAAAACACAATGAGTTTAGACATAAAATAAAGTTTGACATATAAAAAATCATTAATAATACTTAGACATGATTTAAAAATGAGAAATACACATCAAAAAGTGAGTTTACAAACACTCTCCAAGCACAATAGATAAAGTGTGTGTGAATACGACGAAAATTTTTCGTTATACAATAAAAAAGGTATTATAACGATGAAATACACTAAATATGTTCTAAACAATGCGACGACACTTATGAATGACCAAGATCACTTGAATCATGTGAAATGACTTGAAATGACATGATGACCAAAGCGACACTTGATATGACAGTTTGGTAGGCTCCAAAATTTGAATGTAGTGAAATTTTGGAGGGTGTTGTGGCAACCAAAACAAGAGGTAAAGAGACACCAAAGAGAGAGAATATCCCATAACTTTGATGCACATGAATCATAGTGGAGAATTAAGTGACAATAATATTCAAAGGTTTGAATATCACAATGAGAACACCTTGCCATAATTTATATGGAAAATTATTTAAGACATAGAAGCAAGCACTTTCATCTCTTTTAAACCTTTCTAATTCCAAAAAAATAAGAAGTCTTGGCAATCCTAAGTAAATTATATGGTTTAGAGTCTTACATGTATTATGCCACTATATGAACAATTATTTTTTGTGTAGACATGGTTTAATGGTTGTTACAAAGGTATATTTTGAATGATGTGTGTGTCTATGTCTATATATATATATATATATATATATATATATATATATGCACACACACAACGATGTATATTCCATATGAGGAATATATGTATAGTGTCAAACATTTGTCATTTCATTTGTGGGAATTGAACCTCGGTGGGGAGAATTCCATTCCTTCCTCCCAACCACTCAAGATAACCCCAATTGACAAAATGATAAATAGATATATTAAGACACATAAGATGCATTGTTTCTTCACACAAAAACATTTCCCAAAATAGTAATGCCTTTCAATTTAATATTATTAAAGTTGTTCATAAAAGTGAATGTAAGGATACAAGGATTTGGATTTTGGGGAAAGAATTTTTTTGTAGTTTAAGGCTCAAGTTTTATCAAACATTAATATAATTATGGACATATTCTTGTAGATTATTGTTTTTCTACAGTCACTCATTTTTTGGGTTTTTCATTGTTAAATTATGAGCATGTTAATAGTGATATTTTACTTTACTTTCATTGACAATTAATTTACATGTCTATTTGTTTTAAGAATGAAATATGCGAATTATATTAATGTTTTTGAATCTCATTACTTAATAAGGGATGTGTTTACCATATGAGCCATAACTTGAGATTCATAATGTTTATTCGTTGATAAGTGGACTAGAAGGTGGTGCAATTCATGAATTTTGGTTCCCAAATCATTAATATATATTTTTACCAAATAAAGATACCCATGATGACCTATACCTTGAAATTGAAGCTATTTTTTGCATAGGGATTGAATGTTCCAATTTAATGGGATGATACATTGGCCATTCATTGCATGATCATGGAATTTGTTAGTTGTATTCCTTATCATAGATGGTTATAACCTCAAATTTTTTCATTTTGGTTAATTTCACTTGGCAATCCTCCTCTATATTGTTTTTACACAAAATGTGGACAAATTTTCCTTTGCTAATGTTTTTTGGTGTGCCCGATTCTCTCCAATATTAATGGTCATTTAAAATTAAAGATCAAAGAATTAATAATTATTTTGGAGATTGCTACTACTATGAGACTTGAAATTATGAGGTTTTAGGCTATATTTAACACTTGCAATAGTACATAACTTTTAATTATATTATTGCTTGAAAAATTAAGGCTCCACAGATAGGAATATACTTTTTTTCCTCCAAAATTGTAAATACCCCCTCCCACACCTACCACCCTATAATTTGGTTTTGTTAATAGAATATCATATCTTGGTATAATAGCGAGTTTGTTTTTCATCATTAAATGTATTATAGTGTAATGCATTTGATTAATTTCCTCACCTCATCAAATTAATCAAACTTATAGATAAAACATATTTTTTATTATCTTAGTAGTTCTTTTGGTCTCATCAATAAATTTCCTTAGTACATTAAAAAAATTTCTATTCCTTATTCACATTATTGGCACTTTCAAGGTTAACCCCTTCACCTTAAGTTGGATTTAGTATATCTTCCAATTACTCAAACTAATAAATAAAATATATATTTTTATCATCAATTGGGTTTATCTCAGGTAGTTGGGAGGAATGATTGGTATCCTTCCCACCTAGATTCAATTCACGTAAGTAACATGATGAGCTTTGATGTAATGGTTTCGAGACTTGTTTTTGAAAATAATAGTCCCCCAAGAACCAAAACATGTATAGTCCTCATGAAATATAAAATTATTTGCATATGAAAAATAATATATCTTTTTATCCTAGTAATTCTTTTGGCGTCATCAATAATTTGTCTTAATACAATACAAAGTTTGTTTTTCCTTCTTCACCTTATTATCATTTTCTAAGATTAAATCTGTTTGCTTTAAATTGGATTTAGTCTTTCAAGATAAATCTACATAAAAAATTTATAAACTAATGAAAATCATCCCATCCAAGTCATAAAGCACTTCACTATTAAGAGAAATCATCAATCTAATTTACCTCAAATATTATATAAGATGAGCCCAATTTACTTTTATAATTATTTTTTTTTCCTCGCAACATCCCTAAGCGGGCCCACTCGAGGGGGCCTCACGTCTAGTCAACTCAACTGTTGGAGCCTGACCCTAATTGACCCAAGGAGAATTGAAATTGTGCCTCATGATAGAGGGCCAATGACTTGGCAGGGGGTATTCAACCAACTGAGCTACCCATTAAGGCTATTTAATTTTATCATTGTTATGAAAAAAGTTGTAACAATTAATATAAAATTCAAAGTTTAGAACTCCCAATTATATTTCATGTAATAAAATATTAAAAAAACTAAAATTACCTATCCCATTCATGCATTTCAATATGGTAATTGAGAGTCAATTAAACTAGTTAAATTATTTTTGGTCCAATTGTCAATCACTAGTTAAAAACAAAACTTACACAATAAAATTTTATAAATTGTTAAAACAATTATTTATTTTATTAATATTTTAGTAATATATTGGTTATTTATTTATTAAATATTTTAGTTATTAAATAAAAATATATTAAATGAAAATGTGTTATGATTGAATTGTATATGAACAACTAAAAATTATATATGGTAGTGAAAATTTACATAGGCGTAGCTTTTTCCTGAGCCAACACATTATTAATTGGATCAACCTTTCGAAAAACACATACACACATAATTGTATCCTTCAATAGAACTCATGAAGTGTAGACCAATTAGTTTGTGTGTGGTTTAGTTGTAGTGCCATACTCTAGTTGACTGACAGTGATATGAATTTTAACATTATTTAGCCCTAAGGCCCGCACTTTATTCTTTGAGGACCTCAGGTTGAAGATCCTAACACATGACTTTATTATTAGTGGATTTGATGGTTATGTATGTTCTTTATTGATATGATTGTAGCATTAATGGTTATACATGTTCTCTATTGATATTATGATGATGATTGCATTAAAGGATATGCATTCTCTCTATTGATATCATGATGATGATAACTTTGATGGATATGTATGTTTTCTATTGATGTTACAATGATGATAGATTTGATGGATATGTATGTTTTCAATTGATGTTACGATTATGATAACCATGATGGATGTATCACCTATGTTAGTTACTTACATTAGTTCCGTTTCACAATGAAAAACGATGTGAATGACTAGGTAATGTTGATGATGCTATTATGATACTTACTAACATTGAGAAACTTGGTTACTGATGATTATTGAGTATGACAGGAAACCACTAGAGGCACTCACATATGATGAGTTGATGACATCTTATTTGATGGAAATTAATATTTTGTCTTTGAAATTCTAAGTCCAGTTTGAAACTTGCTATATATATAATCTGATGATAGTTGATATATATATATTCTCATTTGATAGGAACATGTTAGTTGCTTGGATGAATGAATCACACATGGGTGATGGGGTTGTATAATTGGATGGAATGACATGGGATGGGTGGGACAATGTCCCTGATCTCACCCTCTAACACTCCCACTGTGACTTAGGCTAGAAAGGTCGAAACACCTTCGCCTTGAAGATCACAATGTCATGGGGGTAGGAACCAAATTCGGGTCGCTCACGAGGATTTTTCTAGGGGGCATGCATCAAGGTGGACTGATTGATCCCCAAACCCATTAGTCTCACTATAACATGCGACATACGAGATGATATCAGTCTTTGTCGTTACACCTATACTCTCCACTCGTAATCATTAGAGGCTAGAAGGGCAAGTGGCGTGGAACCCTTGGATCTTCAAGGGAAGTTCTTGAAGGGCACGACAAACTTTTCACCCTTGGAATCACAAATAAACTGTTAGGCGCGGCATCCATGGATATTCAAGGGAATTTATTGAAGGGCACGACCAAATTGGCACCCTTGGAATTATTAAAAATAATTAATAAATATAATCAAGATATGAAACCCTAAAAATTCACATCAAGTGTTAAATGACATTAGAACTGAGACAATTGAATCAAGAATAAAAATTTAGGTAAGGAGAGAATAAGAAGAAATGAAATATTTTACCTTGAGAACTCTACCCTTACTATGTTGGAAAATATTAGGTAGATAATGTACATAAGTATCCTAATTAGGTAAAGGGGGAAAGAGGGGCATATATTTAAGTATAAATATTAATCCTAAAATAGTTAAACTTCATTAAGAAAATAGGGTGGTGAATAAAAATAAGATTAATAAATTAAATTTTAGAGAAATTTAGAGAACCTCCATGTGGCAAGAGCCAACATAAGAATATTAATCTAAGAGACAAATTGAGTTAAATTAGGAAGTATTTAGGGGACCAAATATGAGACTTTCCAATTGACTTCAGTAATGAACACAAATTAAGGATTAGAAAAGGGGGATCAAGAGACAACAAGGAGAAGAAATAGGAAGTCTTGTTGGGGTGATGAAAACTATTATTTTAAAATTAAAATTTAAATAAATAATTTTGGAGATCCTTAGTGAGAGGGTGACACATGGGTGGGTGAATAATAAAACTTTTGAGTTAATAAAAATATTTAATTCCAAGTGTCACCTAAGGAAGGGGAAAGCCATGGGAGAAGGGATTTTTTTACCCTATTGTTGGATGGATGAGGTTATGTCACTGTAGTGGCTAGGAGATATAGTTGAATTGGTGAGGTAGAGGACTTTAGATGGGGGAATATTGAGCTAAGGAGTGCTTACCTCTATCAGCTAGCACATTTCCTCCATTGTATAGCCCCACTGTAGCTCGGGGGTACGCGGGAAATGAGATTACCCAAGGGGTAGGATGGGAGGTCAAATGGTGGGTCACTACATTTGGATTAAGAATGGAAAAATTCATACTCGGAAATAGATGAAAAAAAGGGAGTACAAGTAGTGGCAAGTCAAGATTGAATCTCGTCTCCTTGTGAACGATACCTATGCTATTTATAATGCTCTTTTATATGAATTGATTGTGCTTGTAATTAACATGTAAAATAGATGCATGTATAATGATGTTAAATTCATGGATTTTTGATATAAGTGATTAATATTTTTGAGTTCCCAATGTTTTATACTTATGGTTGTATTCTTAGTTTACTATATTGTTATTATGGTTAAAAAAAAGAAGCATAGGTTTGGTCCCTACACTTGGTATTGGAGCTTAGGTTTAGCCTCTAGGACCTATGGACCCTTTGAAACTTAATTTTCATGAGTTTCACCATGAATTATTATTAAGACCAAAATTCTCGTTAAGACAAAAAAAAAGAAGATAAAAAAGAAAAAGAAAGAAGAAATTGCATATTCAAAATATTTTCCTTACATAAAGAAGTAATTCTATCTAAATGTTTATGTGTGATAACATAAAAGTGGAAACGAAAAAAAAAAAAAAAATTACTACTTCAACCATATCTTGTAAGCGGATCAATTCTATTATTGTTAAGATGTGTTAATCACATGTAAGGCGGTTCAAGTAGTAGCTTTCAAAAAATATTTACTAAGCAATATCAGTTAACCATTTTATTGCTCCAAAAATTTTCTTACTAATCGTGACATGAGATAATAATATACCTTTAACTAGGTTTCAAGGATAATTGGAAAGCACTTTTATATTTTCAAACAAATAAAACTGGGACATTTCAGTTTGCATAGGATCAGATTGGGGTGCAGTTTTAACAGGTTATGTTTTCATCCCTTTTTGCATGGTCCATCTATGTTTGACAATCTCAGTTTATGTTATGATAATGCTATCAACCACCTCTATCATTTACATGCCATAATATAGTCTAAGCCTAATATGATGAGTTATATTGATTGTATCCTTATGATTAAATCTTATAGGAAGGTTTGAAATTGATATTTGAATTATATCATCAAGAACTTATAAATGCATAAAATTTTCCTTTGGAAGTATATAATAATAACAATAAATTATAGAGCCACTCAGGTTGGTTATACTTTTTTTTTTATTGGTTTTATCTTATAAGGAAAATCGTGTTAAATTGTGGCAGGATTAATTGGTGAACCATGGTTAGAATAAGTACAAGAAGGAGTGGGGAAACTGGAGGGCGCAACTTGGCGCCACCACAACAACCAACTCCTACCACCCCACCCAATGATGGGGAAAACATCACAACACAAGAAAAAATGCCAGCTAGAGAAGTGTTGAAATTAATGAGATCATTCCAACACATGTTTGAGTCATTAAAAAATCATCTCGAATGGGAGCATGGGGGACTAGTCATACAAAATGAAGCACCCAAAAACAATACAAGAAATGATGTACGTCAAGATTTATAAAAGGTAAAATTTCCAGAGTTTTGGGGGCCCACAGATGGTCAATTTGCAGAGACATGGTTAGAAAACATGTCTATGTGCTTTACCCTAAGAGATTACACCTCAAACATGAAGGCTAATATGGGTATATTCCATCTAAAGGGAAACACACTACTTTTCTAGAAGCCATTATTAACCCATTTGGGGATAGATATCTCATAAGTAAATTGGGAATTATTTGAAGAAAATTTTAGAGAACACTACCTATTAGAGGAGTTCCTTGAGAGACAAATAAATGAATTCAATGCAATGAATTAGGGGAGTTTCTTAGTACTAGAGTATGAGGCTCGTTTCATGGAATTACTCTGTTATGACCCTCACTTAAACAAGGAAAGGCTTAAGGTGAAAAAATTTGTGTATGGAATAAATGTTAACATTTGGGCCAAGGTTATGATCGTAATTCCTTGCACCTTGCACGAGGGAGTTCAGAGAGCGATCATTGAAGAGGAGGATATCATGAACAATGGACCTAGTAAGTCAAAAAGTCCTGTAGGATCAAGAGTACCAAGTGGAAATAATATTTAACATAGAAATTTTCAAAGGGGTCCTGTGCTCAATCATCAAAAGTGGTCAACAGGAAATCAAAGAGCACCATATAAGTATCCAGCTCATCAACTGCACATGCTACCTCAACAAACTCGTCAATGACAACAACATAATTCAATGCAACAACACTAAGTCACACCACCTCAACATCGATCCCAATAGTCTGGCTCTTTCCAACAGAGTTCCCGGCCAACTCCCGGTTTAGTCGATAGTAGGAGCCAAGATCCTAAGAGGGGGTGTTGGACTTGTGGAGGTACTCACTATGAGATGTATTGCCCTAAAAAGAAACGTAATACCAATTGAACTCAGAAAGTAGCTATGGTAGTGGATATGGGGAAGGCTCATCACATCCATGCAACGGTGAACAATCGCTAGGTCAAACATTAGTCCACTATGTTTGAAACCTTAGGTAATATTGATAGTATGAGTTTTGTCATTTTAATAAATCTAGGAGCTACTGATTATTTTATTCTCTAAATGAATTATCAAGGATTAAACATAAACCAATTGCACAACATGATTTTATAGATGTATAAATGGCATGTGGTATGAAAATAAATGTCGGAAGGATGGTAACGGATTATGAGGTGGAACTGGGTGTATGTAAGACCAAGGTATCCTTGTAATCTATGACATTAGGATTCTATGACGTAGTTATAGGAATTTATTGGTTGGAAAGACATGAGGCACTCCTAGACTGCAAAGACAAGGTACTACATTTCACATATGATGAAAACCAAAGAAAATAACTGAGGGGAAAGAACCGAGGGGTGTCCCTGAGGTTCATCTCCTCCTTGGAACTAATGAAATATAGAGGAAATGGATGTAAAATATTCATGGTGGTATCTTTAAATGATAAGAGTGATTCTAAAAAACTTGATAAACATCCAATTATTTTTGAATTCAAGGACATATTTCCCGAAGAACTACCTCGGCTACCCCTAAAAAGGGAAATTGATTTCACCATCGACCTTAAACCAAGAACCGAGCCTATTGAAAAGGCACCCTATCGTAGGTCAGATATAGAGCTAAAGGAATTTAAAATATAATTAAAGGAATTGTTGGACTTGGGGTTCATACAACCCAACATATCTCCACGGGGAGCTCCTATGATTTTCGTTAAGAAGAAGGATGGGTCTTGGCGACTTTGCATTGATTACTGCTAGTTGAACAAAGTGACGATAAAAAATCAGTAACCTTTACCAAGGATAGATGACTTTTTTGATCAAATGAGTGGGGAAACAATGTTTTCAAAGATAGATTTGAGGTCAGGATATTATCAGTTGAGAATCAAGGAAGAAGATATCCCAAAGACAACCTTTAAGACAAGATTTGGGTATTATGAATTTGTAGTTTTACCCTTTGGACTCAAAAATTCCCCAGGTGTTTTGATGAGTTTGATGAATTAAATATTTATGGATTACTTAGACAAGTTTGTACAAGTCTTTATCGATGACATTTTGATCTACTCAAAGACCCCAAAAGAGCATGAAGAGCACTTGAGGATAGTTATACAATGTCTTAGAGAAAACCAATTGTACGGGAAGTTGTAAAAGTGTTCCTTTTAACAAAAAAAAATTCATTATATTGGGCACATTATCTTTGGGGATGGTATCATGGTATACTCGACAAAGATTGAGGCCATCATGGAATGGCCAACACCAACCAATGTTCATGAAATACAAAGTTTCATGGGCATGAAAGGGTATTATCGTAGATTTGTCGAAGGGGTTTCGAAGGTAGCAAGCCCTATTACCGAGCTCCAAAGAAAGAAAAAGAAATTCATTTGGACTGAAAAATGTGAAGAGGCATTCCAAAGGTTAAAAGTGCTATTAATGACAACTCCAATTTTGAAAGTGCCAGATATGGAACAAGAATTTTTGGTTTTCACTGATGCATCTAAGCAAGGGTTAGGTTGTTTATTGATGCAGTAAGGAAGAGTAATAACATATGCATCAAGAAACCATAGAACCCACGAAGAGAACTACGCAACCCATGATCTAGAAATGGAAGCAATTATTTATGCACTAAATATTTGGAGACACTGCCTTCTAGGAAGGAATTTTAACTTAGTATTGACCATTGTGGGTTACAACACATATTCACTGAGGACCACTTAAATGCAAGGCATAGAATGTGGTATGAGCTAATCAGTGAATATGATTTTGATATTAATTACATAAATGGAATGGTAAATAGGGTGGCTGATGCTTTAAGTAGGAGGCCTCATATGTGTTCAATGATTCCCTTAAAGACCAATTTGAGGGAGAAATTGCTTAACTTGAAATTTAACGACACCTGGTACAAGGAGGTTATCAAGAGTTTGAGGGAGGATGAACTTAATATCCAAAAATATGAAGTATACTCCCTTGATATTGATGGGATGCTACGATTTCGAGGAAGGATATAAGTGCCACCGAATGAAGATATACGCCAGTTGATCTTGAATGAAGCACATCACACAATATACATGGTACACCCCGGTGTTAAGAAGATGAGTGCAAAACTAAAACCACTCTTCATTTGGAAAGGAATGAATAAGGACATTGTTAAATTTGTAGCAAGACGCTTAGAGTATCAACGAGTAAAATATGAACACAAACATCTAGTAGGGTTATTGCAACCCCATGAGATACCCGAATCTAAATTTTAGGTCCCCATAATACTAGTGTAGCCCCTTATTATTGTTAGTGTAGCCCCTTATTGTTATTGTTGTGCCAATTTAGTTGCCATATTGTTATTATTGTTCCCCATAGAAGCCCACTATTGTTATTGTTATTCCCTTATGTTATTATTGTTATGTCGACTAGGATTATATTATGCCCCCTTGGACTCCTATATATAGAAAAGAGATTTTTTCATTTCAATCATCCAAGAATTGCTCATTTATGTAATGTAAAGGAGTTTTCCCCATCGAAGAAGATTATTTCTATGTCTTTGATCTATCTTTTGTTCTATTTTGTGAGTTGGGTTCATAACATTGATATCAGAGCTTTGGATTCTAGGGTTTCATTGCTGCAAACAAGTCATCGTGGAATTTTCCATATAACGTTTTTTATACAGAGCTTAAAAAGCTGATAAAAACCCCATTTGAGCCGAAATACTAAGGAATATCTTGCCCTTATTTCAGGCCTTTGTTCGCAATATTTTAGGAGATATGATCTATTGAAGTTAGGGTTTTTTAAAGGCTCCATAATTTCATCTCAAATAGGTGACCAAGGGAAAATCATCATAAATTTCGTTTCAAGAATCAAATTCAAATTCAATAAAAAGTGGCTGAAATTGCACAGAATTTAGTTTCTGTTGTATCTATTTTAGAGTCGTAGGACGAAACAGTGACACGTGGCACGTCGTACAAGTTCGCTTTACTGAACTAGTCAATAATTAGACATTGTGGGAGATTGGGCATAACGTTTCCTTGAAGAATCCAAATCAGGTCTGATGTATGGAATTGGAAAGAAGACTCATAGGGCTACTACAGGAACAAATTTCTGATCTTGGATATCTAAAATTACAGAGTTACAACCATTTGAAGATCGAGCTCTTAAAAGAAAGAAAAATGTATGTATTTTTTTTTTAATTGCATAAATTTTGTTTGAAGTGATTCCAAGGGAATTTTGAAGCATAGATATTAGTATTGAGTTTGAAAATGCCTCCAAAAAATAATTCTATGCCCATTAAGCCCTAAAAAATATCTACTATGTGTTATGAAACCAACTCCAAAAATAGAAGAAAAGAGAGATCAATGCCTTAGAAATAAGTCACTTCGAGGGGGAAACATCCTTTACATTGCATAGATGAAAAATTATTGGATGATACAAATGAAAAAACCTCCTTCTATATATAGGAGTCAATGGGGTCACAATATAATCCTAGCCGACCTAACAATAATAATGTAAGGGCACAATAATAACAATATGGGGGTTACACGGGTACATCAATAACAATAAGGGGGCTACACTAACAATAATAGGGGACTAAACTAGTAATATAGGGACCTAACATGCCCCTCTCCTTCCAAAAAGTGTTGTCCTCAATGCTTGAGTAGCTTTGGATGCTTCTGTATAAAATTCTCATCTTCCCATGTAGAATCTTCAGTGGGTAAGTTCTTCCACTTGATAAGATACTTTGAAATTGATCGATTTCGTAGCTGTCAAGTTCTTGTTTCCATGGCTTCTTCTGGTTCCAATATGAATTTTCCTTCCTCATCAAGTTCTGACAATATTGTTTGAATTGGACGTTTGTCACCTACACAGGGTCTTCACTAAGGGGGCAATATCATACCACGTGGGTTCATATTGGGGGATATTTATTGAGGAAAAAATGGAAAAATATATTGGGGGATATATAGGGGGTAAAGGGTTTTTATATTGACAGGTATAAAAAATGGAGCTCAAAGTTAATGAAAAAATATAAAGGGGTATAAAAAATGTTAATGAAAAAATGCATACATACAATATCTAGTGGAAGTAGGGATTTTTAAAATTGGGAAGGTGTATTGGGTCAATATTGGTAGGGGGTTAAATAATGTGATTTTTAGGGGTATTTTTCAATATTTAGTCAATCTAAGGGTATTGTTTAATACGCCACGAACGCACACGATAGATTAGAGGTTCATTGAGTGAAGCCCCTGTGGTCACCTATAACCTTCTTTAATCATGAAACACAGAAAACTAGATGCACTTGCGAAGAGGCAGAAAGCTCCCATTTGTATGCCATAGTACCAATATTTTGCAACACATTGTAAGGAACATATTAATTTGGCGATAATTTATTATCCTTCTTAGGTTGCTTGAGGGACATTTGTTTGTATGCTTGTAGTCATAAAAATACCCAGTCTCCTCCATCAAAACTTCTCTCACTGTGATGTTGATATGCCTGTTGTTTCATTCGATTTTGTGCCAAATTTAGGTTATCCTTTAAGAGTTGGAGAACTTGTTGTTGAAGCTCGATGTGGTCTTCCACTGCTTGAACCTTAGAATTTTCTCTTAAATTTGATGTGATGGACAGTGGATGATATCCATAAAGTTCCATAAATGGGGTCATTTTTGCTGCAGTATGGAAGGAAGTGTTATACCACCATTCAGCCAAAGGTAACCACTTGACCCATTGTGTTTGTTTATCAGATACAAAAAAATGAAGATATCCTTCCAAACATTTGTTCACTATCTCAGTTTGACCATCGGATTGAGGATGATAATATAAGCTATTAGCTAGTTGAGTACCCAAACAAGAAAATAATTCCGTCAAAAAATTTCCAGTAAAAATGGGATCTCTGTGGCTTACTATGATCTTTGGGTTTTCATGTAGCTTTTGAATTGTTTCCATAAATGCAGTAGAAAATTTACTTGATTTAAATGGAAGAGATAATGCAAAAAATTGTTTATACTTGGTAATTCTATCAACTACTGCCATGATGACACCCTTTCCTTTGTACTTAGGTAAACCTGTGATGAAATCCATTGAAATCTCCTCCCAACATTGACTTGGAATGGATAAAAGTTGTAGAAGACCCAGGGTCTTAATTGTCTCAATTTTATTTTTCTAAAAAACCAAAAATTCCTCGAAAAACTTTTGAATATCATATTTAAGGCCATCCCAAAAACATTATTTCTTCACCCCGTGGTAAGTTTTTAAAAATCCCGAGTGTCCTCCTAAAGGAGAAGTGTGCAATTCCAAAAGAATATTTTGTTTTAGTTGGGAATTCTTACAAAGCTATAAGCGATCTTTGTACCATAAGGAATAATTTTTCCAACTAAATGTATCATATGTACTAGGATCTTGCTGCAAATTTTCAATGACTGTCCACACTTCTTCTTCCTTCTTCCATTCATCCCTTGCTTCAGTTATACAATCTGGTTGGATAATAGAAATGGCACAAAGCAATGCTTCCACCTCTTCATCCTTTCTTGAGAGTGCATATGCAACAACATTTAGCTTCCCTTTTTTGTAGATGATTTCAAAGTCATAACCCAACATCGTTGTGACCCATTTTTGTTGCTCTTCTGAAGATAGGCTTTGTTCCAAAAAGTGTTTAAGACTATCATGATCAATTTTTACCTTGAAGTGCCTTCCCATTAGGTAAGGTTGCCATTTATTTAGTGCATGTAGTATAGCCAACATTTCCTTCTCATAAATAGATTTCTGTAAATATTTTCCTTTGATTGGAAGACTTTCAAAAGAAATGAGTCTTCCTTCTTGCATTAAAACAACATCAATTCCATTTCATGAGGCATCACATTCCACAATAAAGGTTTTTGTGAAGTCCGACATAGCTAAGATCGGTGCTAGGCACATTGCCTATTTAAGATGTTCAAAGGCCTTAGTTGCTTCAGGAGTCCATGAAAATTCATCTTTCTTCAATAATGTTGTTAGAGGTTCTTCTGTTCTCCCATGATTCTTAACAAACTTGCGATAATACCTTGTTAACCTGAGAAATCCTCACAACTGCTTTATGGTTGAGGGAACTTCCATTCCTTAATGGCTTTAATTTTGTTAGGGTCTACGTTAACACCGTTGTGAGATACAATATGACCCAGATAATACACCTCTTGTACTCCAAAGAAACATTTGGAGGTTTTTGCATATAATTGTTTCTCCTCCAATAGTTTGAGCACCCTGTCAACATGTTGAATGTTACACCATTTTTTGGTCATCTAACTCTTCATCATTAGATGGGCCCAAGTACACCATGTAAGACCAGTTTTACCCCAAGTAAAACTGCTTTCACTATGTTAATTAGGAAACCCCAAAAGGAATAATTAATTAAACCATAATTTAATTATTATTCCCAGTCATGTTTAACCCAAAAACAAAGAAATTAATGAGATAAACCCATAGTTATCTTATTATTTTCTAGGAATAATTATTTAAACAATATTCCTTGTTAAATATGACCAAATCAACCACCATTAATCAACTAAATCATTATTTATTTGATTATATCCCAACCACTTCCTTAAAAAGATAAATAAATCATTTATTTATTTATTTTTCACTAATCAAGGGATTTGACCCAAGTCAAACACCCTTTCCCTCAAACAAATAATAATAAAATATTCCATAGAGGTGGATCTAGATTTGGTTAACATTATTTTAATCATGCACCAAGATCTAGAATGACCCAATATTTTGTTATAAATAGGAGGGTTTTTCCCCTTCATTCTTCACCTTTTGTTGCATATTAGATCACTCTGGATCTATACACTTGGTCTCATTTTCTGCCATTTTGCTCCCATTGAGCTCTACCTTCTACATTGGGTTTTCTACATCTACAAGAAAGAGAAAGCTTAGATCTGAAGTGCTGAGGACTACAAAGAACCCATCCCATTGAGGAGATCTGGATACACCTTCTTGTTTCCTCCCAGGTGCCCTGTAATATAAAAATTCATTCAAAATCGTGTTCTTGTCTTGTCTGTTGGATGCATGGAGCAAACTCTTTACTTCACTTCTTAATATCTTTCCATTTATAGATCTGTTTGTTGCGGCACTTTAACTACTAATTGCAGATCTGAAGATGTTTTGCAGCCATTATTGTTGTTAGGGCTATTAGTTATGCGTAGCTAAAGTGGTTCTTTTTCGTACGCTTCGACAAAGAATTCATACTAACATTGAACATGATCCTTCCAAGACCTAATGTAGATTAGTATATCATCAAAAAATACTAACAAAAATTTAAATTCGTCAACTCTTGAAATGTAGAAGGTGCATTGGTAAGACCAAAAGGCATGACCAAAAATTCATAATGACCCTCATGAGTTCGAAATGTTGTTTTCATAATATCTTTAGTCTTCATTCTAATTTGATGATATCCTAAACGAAGATCCAACTTGGTAAAATAAATTGCTCCGTGTAATTCATCCAATAATTCATAAATCACAAGAATGGGAAATTTATCTGTAATAGTGAGCTTATTGAGCTCCCTATAATTTGGACACATGTGCCATGATCCATCCTTCTTGTGCACAAATACTACTCGAGCAAAGAAAGAACTTTGACTAGGTTGAATTATACCAGCCTCTAACATTTCTGCAATCATACATTCAATTTGTCTCTTTTGGACATAAGGATATCAGTAAGGCATGATGTTTGGACGACCAATTCCTGGAATGAAATGAATAGCATGATCATGATCACAAATAGGTGGGAGTCCTTTAGGAGTTTCAAACACCTTGGAATGATTTTCCAATAATTTTTGGAGATCTGGAGAAATAGATTATTTTTATGTTGGAACTTCTAGTTAGAATAATTGTGCAATTATGCCTCATTGTTCTTTCTTCAGAAGCTTTTTCATGACATTAGAGCTTATTATCTTTCCCGGCTCCCCTGCAATACCCCATAATTCAACTATATTTCCTTCCAAAAAAAAATTCAAGAAAATTTCTTGAAAATTAAA
Source organism: Pinus albicaulis (assembly GCA_034641835.2). Lineage (NCBI taxonomy): Eukaryota > Viridiplantae > Streptophyta > Pinopsida > Pinales > Pinaceae > Pinus > Pinus albicaulis. The sequence goes on from CM076571.1 coordinate 890,797,383, forward strand.
AGCTATAGTCCCCAAATATTGTAACCATTGTACTCCTAATACAACATCAAAACCTCACATTGGATGTAAATAATTGGACTATTCAATACATATTCCCCCATGGTTACCTTGATATTATGGCTTTTTCCAGAGCAATTTATAGTTCATCCGTTTGCAACCATCACTTGACATTCTGGTGCTGGGTATAAGAAGCAATTCAATTCCTTGGCTACCTTACAATGAATAAAATTATGGGTACTACCCGAATCAATCAACACTATTATGTTTTTGTTCTTGATATGTCCTTCTATCTTGAGAGTTTGAGGAGTGGTAATTCCTTCCAAGGCATTACACGATATGATCAGACTCATTTCTTCTTTCTCTAGGGTTGGTTCCTGGTGTATATCCTCTTCTTTTGAAGTTTCCTGTTCATTTTCTTCCTCCTCTTCACAATTTATGTAAAATAATTTCTTCTCAGCACACTTATGATTTTTAGTGTATTTGCTATCACAACTGTATCAAAGACTTTTTTCTCCTTTTTCTTCCAATTGTTGTGGTGTCAACCTTGTAAGTTGTGGAAGTCTAGGAGTAGAAACACTTCCATCTTTATATATGTGAGTGTTAGGTTTCCTTGTCGCCATAATTTTACATTAAATTTTTCTTACCAACTTGAATGCCTTCTCCAATGAATCAGGTTCCCAAAGAAGAATCTCATGTTGGATGTTATACTTTAAATTCCTTATGAAGAAACCAATCCTGTGTTCCTATGGAATATCATTTTCCCTTATATTCAATTTTTGGAAGTCCTCAATGTGCTCCACCACTAAACCCTTTTGTTTGAGATTTATCAATTGGATAAAGAAGGTGTTTCTCTTTGTATCCTCATAATGTGCTATCATTTCCTTTGTAAAAATTGACCAAATGAAAATTTTTTTATGGGAGAAAAGCCATCGATACCATACAAATGTATTTTGTTATAAATATAAAGTTGCAATGCGTACATTTTGTGTGATTTTCACATTATTGAGATCAAAATATTGCTCCATCTATAGTATCCATGTTATGGGTTCCTTGCCATCAAAATTCCTCATATCGATCTTTGGAATATGGTGAGTCTTCTATCCAACATTCGAGTTTATGAAATCACGATTAACATTTATTTTGTTCTCAACATGAGTTTTCTCTACCATCTTTTCGCCATTAGGAATCATTTCTTGTATCAACTTTGTCAAGCCTTCCATGTCTGCTTTTATATCATTCTTCATGTCTTCCATTTTTTCTTCCATGTCTTCCATGTCATTCTTCAAACCATCCATCTTAACTTCCATGCATTTCTTCAAAACATCCATCTCATCTTTCATGCCTTTCTTCAAAACTTCCATTTCATTTTTTGTTTCTCTTTGCGAGAGCGAAATTTGGTGCACTTTCTCTTTTAATTTTCATATTGTTAGTGTCAGCCTTTGCAGCCTTCCTCTAGTGATCAAAAATGCTCTTACAAGGTGATTTTAAGGTGTCGAGGTAAAATTTTGTCATTTCAGTGAGTCTTCAAGCAAAATTTGGTCACTAGGTATTAGGTCTAGGGTTTGCTTTTACTCCTGTCAAAGTTGTTCAAATGTCGGTCCATTTCACCATTCAGCTGAGTGTACCATCATTCAGAGGGTTTTCATCATCATGTCAAGTTCCACTGGGTCATTTTACGCCTTGTTCATGCTTCAGTTGTGCCTAGGTAAGGTTCATTTCCCTCTCTTAGGGTTTTGAAGGTAATTTCTCTTGGATGGTCAAATCATCAGCAAAAATTGTATCCTGATGTTCATACACCTTCCCCTATCCTTAATGTACATTATTAAACACCTCCCATCACTGAGATCCCCCAAATTTCTCATTTTCGCACAAACCCTAGTTTCTTGCTACAACTTGGCAATTTTCTAGGCTAGGCCTGTGTTTTGCCCTTTTGGACCCCTTCCCCTCACTCAATCTCTAAACTTCGACTTTCCCCTACTTCCTAACATCCCTCCCTACTTCCAAAAATTTTATCAATAATATAGAAGCCCCTTATCCCCTTCATTTCGCTTCATTTCGACAAATCCCTTGTTCCACACATCGGGATAGGTTTTACTTCAATGATGTTCCTGAGCAATAAAAGATGAATTTGGAAAAACTGAGAGAGGTTTTTGTCCACAACATGCCAAGGAAGAAAAACCTCCTTCCATTTTTATACAGGTGTCATGGGTTTAGAGAAATTTCAAAAATACAGTTGCCTCAGGAGAATTGATGCACCTTTGAAGTGACCTTGGGAAAATCACGATTTATCCTAGCGTTGTTGTCCAAATGACTTGTTTTATGAGTCAAATGATAACTAGACACAAAGATATTTCCAATGAGCTATCATGAGCTCAATTTGGAGTTGAGGAAGACCTTCAAAAGTTGACTGCAACAGCACTCTGCCTTGAGGCAGCCTCATTTTTCACATTTTGACCAGTCTTGGGAGATTTGATTTTTGACAAGGCAAATGAACTCCAAATTGACAAATTCCAGTTGGGTTGGAAATTATACTCAGTAATATTTCCAAAGAGCTATCCCACATCCAATTTTGACACCGAGAAGGCCTCCAAAAGCCTCCTGCAAAAAGGAGTTACGCGTTGGGTTTATGGTGCAACGCATTGGGTTGTGGCGCGACGCATTGGGTTGTTGGGCGACACACATGGTAGAAAGCAAATTTTTTTGCTATTTCTTCCAACTCATAAAATAAAATCAGTCCCTTATTGTTCCATTAAGTTCATGTGACCTCCCCATGCTCATGACAAGTGTTTGGTATTGATTATGAGAATTTAAATGCCAAAAACTCAAAACCCTATTCTCTTGTTTTAAGATTGCTCCTAGGATTTCAAAATTGGTTTTTGGTGTCAAAAATTTCCACTTCCCTCACTTTGTTTTTCCCCTCCTCATTTTTCATTTTCTCACCACAGTCCCATTTTCCCATTTCACCTTACATCCCTAAAGTCAATTATTCCTATCCTATTCCCATTGTCCCCATACCATTTGTGAATTTCCCTCAAATCCCAAGTTTATCCCAAGAAATCAAATGGATGTCCCTTGTCCCTAAACTTATCAAATCAGAGTTTTCAAAAGGAAAATTTCACTTGATAAAATTTAATTATTCCCATTATCCTATTCCTCCATATTCCCTCCCATATTACCTCATATTTGGCAATCCAAACAAAAACACCAAAGTTCCCATTATCATACAAGACAACACAGACCTTGCAAATTCTCATGGAGACAGATACTGATACATCCTATGACCGAGACAGTGATTCCACCACCGAAATACATGTACCTAGAAGGCCAACAAGGAAAATAACATGCTAAGGCACATGAAGAACCATTATTGGGCGCGAAATCATGTTTGCAAGGCACGAATCAAGATCCTGAAGGAAAAGCTAAAGAGGGAACTAAAGCGTTGCAAAAGGCATGATAGACTCCAAATTTTGGCCAAAGCTTCCTTGGCTCAGCATAGTGCTTGATGGTGGAAATTCAGCCCAAATTTCAAGAAATTTGGGAAACTTTTTGTCAATTTTGATTTTTTTTGGCCTTAACACAGATTTTACTGCCTGACGTGTAGCACCACTTGGCGCGCGCTTATAATTGGCAGATCCTTTTGAAGAAAACTTTGCATTTCTAGATTTTTCATGAAAATGTATGCATGCCTACCCATTACCTAAGGATTTTGACAAGTTTTGGGTTGCTTGAAGGGTCAAAAACACCCTAAAAATGACCTTTCTGCCACTTTTTGCACACACAGGAAGCAGTGTTGGGATATTTGAATTTTGGAGGGGAAAATGACAACCAAATTCAGAAATTACACTTGGGTTGGAAAGTAGACAGGAATATATTTCCAACGAGCTATCCTGAACTCAATTTTTACTCTGGGAAGGCCCTCAAAATCAGCCTCAAAGTGGTGCGACGCATAGAGTTTTCAGGCGCGGCGCATTGAGAATTTTGGCCTAGTTTTCACTCAGCAGCTCAGATTTTCACCTAGTTTTGGCTAGTTTGACTTTTTCATGTAACTCTTGATGTAACTTGATGTAATTGCATGAATTTGATGTAATTTTGGCACATTTTTACTCATCCAAGTAGATTCATTCACCAAAAAGTGAAATGTAACTGAATGAATCAGTTTCCTATCTTATAGAGGCAAGCTGTTTCATTGCCTATTTTCCAGTTCTTAGTTTAGATCTTATTGAAACAGCTCATAGAATGGTGAGCTCGACCCCTAGAGGCATGGGGATGAGTTAGGCTTGTTTATATCTTGTATTTCCTCAGTCATTTTCAGGGATTGGACACTTGGGATTGCTTGGCACTTCATTGTACATTTCATCTCTGCAATTTTGGCAAAGGAATAGACCAGGGTTTGAAGCACTCTTTGGGATCCATGTGGCTCTATGTTTTGATGGTGTGTTTCTCTATGTGATTGTAAGTTAACTGATGTTTTATGTGTATCATTTCCCTTCTCCTTTCTTCTTAAATTAAACAAATGAGTGTTAAAGGTGGAATTCATTAGATTGCTTTGCTCTGCCTTGAGTTTTGTTTAATTTTCCATGTTTTCATCTGTTTGAAGAGGATTCTTGAAAGCCTCTTGCCCTCTTTAGCTCCTCACCGGTCTAAAATATCCATTCATTCAATCCAAAGCATCAAAACAATTTCCTTCCTTGCCCCATTCAGAACTCCGCAAAAACTAGTCCTCATCCCCGGACCCAAAACTGCCTTTCCCTTTGATTCCAACAAAAACCCCCAAAATCAAATCAAATCCTTTCACCTATATACCTAGCCTAAAATCAGCTTTGTTTTAAGTCATATCAAGCCTTATCTATTATTTTTGCTAAGATTGACCTGGAGAGAGCCCTCTCCTGATCTGGTAGGGCTAGCTACCAGACTGAGCGTGGTTTGATGTTACCCTAGACTCTGCCTTCCTTCAACCTAAGGTAGATTTAGGCGATAACATAGTGGTGACCATACTGGGGAAGAAAAGTTTTTGTTTTCTTTATAAACTACAGACGGAGCTTGAAGTTAGCCAGGTATCCTTCGAAACACTCTTGCTTTGCATTAGCGAAAGTAGATAAATGCTGCTTCAGTCAATCTCCGGTCTAGTTTATGAACTGAACATCTGGTTTCCTCAGTAAGATCTAACCAAGTTCAGATCTAATTTTTGATGGTGGACAACGATCAGACACCGCAAGGCTGAAATAATTCACTTGGCGATTCTAAATCAGTTTCGAGATCAGATCCAAGGACTCGACTGGAGGACGAACCTGACCAGCAGAAACATGAAAGGACAATATGGAAAGATCAGGTATTCAAGCTGGAATTTCATCCAAGACATTTTGTTCTTTGTCATAAATTATTTCTTCTCTTTTCGCGCGAATTTCAAGAAGGCTTTGCAAAGTATATTTTATTTGAGAAAATACCCTCGGCCTACAGTTGACTCTTTCCCTTTGAAGATTGTGAATACCAAGAATTTGCATGCCTTTGAGCTTGATCAAGACCCTTTTTCTGAATCTTGTGATGACCGTCTTCAAAATAACGAACCTGAAGAGACCAAGACTGAACATACGCCTATACCTTGTAAAATTCCAGATCGATACAAGCCTCTGATTTTACCTCCTATATCCCATGCTTTCCCTAAAAATCATGACCTATATCTACCAAGATTTGATGGTGAACGCGACAACGTCACTGCTGAGAGACATGTTCTGAATTTTGAGTCTTTTCTTGACCTTTTTGAAGTTGATTAAGAGGATGTTAGTATTAGGATTTTTTCTCTTTCTTTGCAAGGCAAAGTCAAGAGTTGGTTCAAAACCCTGCCTGATGCGAGCATCTCAGATTTCCAGCAGTTCGTCAAAGTTTTCCTTGACAGGTGGGTGATCAGACGGAACCCTTTCTTGATAATAGAAGAGTATAACCAACTGAAAAGACTGCCAGGGGAGATAGTACAACATTTTTCTGCCAGATTTAACCAAGTTTATTATTCAATGCCAGTTGATATAAGGCCTCCTCCTGAATCTGCTCTCTTGCACTACCCGGGTGCCTTTGATCCGGAAATGGAGTTTTAGTTGAGAGAAAGGAATATTTCAACACTTGAAGAGATGCAGAACAGTGCAGTAAATGTAGAGGCTCATTTTCTGATCCGAAGGGCAAGGTTGAAGGAAGAAGAGATGAAAAAAATGGATCTGGATAAATCGACATCTCTAGAGGTAAAACTTGACATGTTGGTAAGGTGCAGTAGAAGAGATGATGCAAAACATCACCAGAAGGAATGAGTATAATGTTCAAGCCCATGGCTCCCTGATTGAAGAAGAACAAGTTGCTGATCCAAAACATTTTGTTTCTTATCCCAGTTGTGATAGATTTGATAATGGTTCTTTTGTAGATCATCTTGGAGAAGAGAGATCTGTTGATTTGACATGTATGCTTGATGATGTGTTTTATACTGATGATTTTCCTCAGTTTGATCAGTATGATGACGATTATGTTCTCCAAACAGAAGCTAATCTTCCAGAAAAATCAGCAGCTATTTTGTGGAAGGAGGAAGTTAAAATTCAATAGCTCGAGTACAGTGATCAACCAATGCATATCAGCTATGACAGTGACGAGGAAAGTGCAGCAAATTTTGAAGTAAGTGAAGGATATTTTCCTTTTTGTTTTGACTCGTTTCAGTTCATCAGAGACAACTTTCATACAATCAGAAATCAACTGTCGACAAGTCTTGATTTGGACCATCTTGAGGGCAATGAAACTTTGTTCAAGATTTCTCATATTTAGATTTTCAGCCCCCGAATGCCATTGATTTTCAAGTTGCAGATGAAGACTTGGAAGCTGACACATATGATCAAATGATGCAAGATTATTTCGTACCATTTTGTTTTGAATCATTTCAGTTTTTGAAGGGTAAATTACATATTAAATCTTCAAATGAGCAGCTTGTAGAAAACCATGTAATCTCATCAGAAACACTAGAAAATGGGTTGCATCAGTCTTTTCAATTTTTTCACGATCCAATAGCTGATGTGTTGGATGATGTTTGCAGTCAAAGTCTTTCTCCATTGACTATATGTAAGAATGAAATGTGTACTGATACAAACTTGATCCGGCAGTCGGTTTCTTTGTCATTTTCAACAGGAGCCTCGTCACAAAGCTCAGATCAAAGTTTGCACTCATGGTATGAGGAGAAGAAAAGTAATCCATTGGATGAGCTAAGTCCCAGTGTGCATGAACTTCAAGATCCTTATGCAGTGTTTTTGGAGGCGGATAGAGAATCCATAGTATTCAATGGATCTGTTCACAAGTTTTCATGGGAGTTGCCTTTCAGTAGTTCTCTATTTTTGTTCATAAACGAGCACTTGCGGAGAATTCAAACAGCAGCTGGAATACTTACCTGGTTGCATTGGTTGTTTCATTTCACTTGATCACGTGATGAATGGAACAACTAGAGTAGGTTGTATTGAATAAGCTTCATATTGAGCATATTTTATAGTTTGTCGGTTGTGTTTAAGTATTGAGTCAATTTTTAGTTGAGTGAGAGTCAATTTGTGTCATCAAGTCATCAGTTTTCAGTCATGCATTTTAGCTTGATTTTTTGACTCCATTGCCCAATGGATGAAGGCACTGTCTGCTTTCCAAAGATCTGTAGTTCTTGGCACCTCCAAGGAGCTACCATCCCCATTGGAGCCAATGTTAGTGTCAGCCTTTGCAGCCTTCATCCAGTGATCAAACATGCTCGTACAAGGTGATTTTAAGGTGTCAAGGTCAAATTTTGTCATTTCAGTGAGTCTTCAAGCAAAATTTGGTCACTAGGTATTAGGTCTAGGGTTTGCTTTTACTCCTGTCAAAGTTGTTCAAATTTCGGTCCATGTCACCATTCAGCTGAGTGTACCATCATTCAGAGGGTTTTCATCATCATGTCAAGTTCCACTGGGTCATTTTATGCCTTGTTCATGCTTCAGTTGTGCCTAGGTAAGGTTCATTTCCCTCTCCTAGGGTTTTGAAGGTAATTTCTCTTGGATGGTAAAATCATCAAAAAAACTTGTATCCTGATGTTCATACACCTTCCCCTATCCTTAATGTACCTTATTAAATACTTCCTATCACTGAGATCCCCCAAATTCCTCATTTTTGCACAAACCCTAGTTTCTTGCTACAACTTGGCAATTTTCTAGGCTAGGCCTGTGTTTTTCCCTTTTGGACCCCTTCCCCTCACTCAATATCTAAAATTAAACTTTCCCCTACTTCCTAAAATCTCTCCCTACTTCCAAAATTTTCTCAAGAATTTAGAAGCCCCTTATCCCCTTCATTTCGCTTCATTTCGACAAATCCCTTGTTCCACACATCAGGATAGGTTTTACTCCAATGATGTTCTTGAGAAATAAAAGATGAATTTGGGAAAAATGAGAGAGGTTTTTATCCAAAACAGGCCAAGGAAGTACAACCTCCTTCAATTTTTACACAGGTGTCATGGTTTTAGAGAAATTTCAAAAATACAGTTGCCTCAGGAGAATTGATGCACCTCTGAAGTGACCTTGGGAAAATCAATATTTCTCCTAGCTTTGTTGGCCAAATGACTTTTTTGATGATTAAAATGATAACTAGACACAAAGATATTTCCAATTATATATCATGAGCTCAATTTGGAGCTAAGGAATACCTTCAAAAGTTGACTACCACAGCACTATGCCTTGAGGCAGCCTGATTTTGCACATTTTGACCAGTCTTGGGAGATTTTATTTTTGACAGGGTAAATGAAATCAAAATTGAAATGTTACAGTTGGGTTGGAAAGTAGACTCAATAAGATTTCCAACACGCTATTCCGTGCCCAATTTGGACATCAGGAAGACCTCCAAAATCCTCCTGCAAAAAGGTGCTACGCATTGGGTTGTGGCACTACGCATTGGGTTGTTGCGCGACGCACATGGCAGAAAACAACTTCATTGCTATTTCTTCCAACTCATCAAATTTGCCCGGTTTCTCTTGGTCCAAGTAAGTCCATGCAATCAATTCATTGCTCATGAACAAGTATTTGGTGTTGATTATGAGATTGATTATGAATATTTGAATACAAAAACTCAAAACCTTAGTCTCTTGTTTTAAGATTGCTCCTAGGGTTTTAAAACTTGTTTTGTGCCAAGCACTTCCATTCCCCACCTTGTTTTTTCCATTTCCTCACTGTTCATTTGCTCACCACAGTCCCCTTTTCCTATTTCACCTTACATCCCTAAAGTCAATTATCCCTATCCTATTCCCATTGTCCCCATACCATTTGTGAATTTCCCTCAAATCCCAAGTTTATCCCAAGAAGTCAAGTGGCTGTCCCTTGTCCCGAAACTTATCAAATCGAAGTTTTCAAAAGGAAAATTTCACTTGATAAAATTTCATTATTCCCATTATCCTATTCCTCCATATTCCCTCCCATATTGCCTCATATTTGGCAATCCAATCAAAGACACCAAAATTCTCATACAAGACAACACAGACCTTGCAAATTCTCATGGAGACAGATACCGATATATCCTATGATCGAGAGACTTGGCTTGAGAGGGTAAATATTCATTTGGAGAAGCTGTTGGAGAAGGAAAACAAGGAAAAGAACATGCTAAGGCACATGAAGAACCATTATTGGGCACGAAATCATGTTTGCAAGGCGCAAATCAAGTTCCTGAAGGCAAAGTTAAAGAGGGCACTAAAGCGTCGCAAAAGGCATGATAAACTCCAAATTTTGGAAAAATATTATTTGGACCAGAATAGTGCTTGATGGTGGACACTCATCCCAAATTTCAAGAAATTTGGGACACATTTTGTCAATTTTGAATTTTTTGGCCTTAACACATATTTTTCCGCTCGACGCGTAGCGCCACTTGGCGCACACTTATAATTGGCAGCTCCTCTTGAAGAAAACTTTATATTTATGGATTTTTCATCAAAATTTATGCATGCCTACCCATTACCTAAGGATTTTGACAATTTTTGGGTTGCTTGAAGGGTCAAAAACACCCTAAAAATGGCCTTTTTGCCAATTTTTGGACACACAGGAAGCAGTGTTGGGAAAACTCATTTTTGGAGGGGAAAATGGCAACCAAATTTAGAAAATATACTTGGGTTGGAAATTAGATAGGCAGAAATTTCCAACGAGCTATCCTGCACTCAATTTGGACTCCGGGAAGGCCCTCAAAATCAACCTCAAAGTGGCATGACGCATAGAGATTTCAAGCGCAGCGCATTGGGAATTTTGGCCTAGTTTTCACTCATCAACTCAGATTTTCGCCTAGTTTTGGCCAGTTTGAATTTTTTATCTCCAAATGTGAAACTCTTGATGTAAATTGATGTAATTTCATGGTTTTTGATGTAATTTTGGCACATTTTTACTCATCCAAGTAGATTCATTCACCAAAAAGTGAAATGTAACTGAATGAATCAGTTTCCTATCTTATAGAGGGCAAAACGGCTTGTTTCATTGCCTATTTTCCAGTTCTTAGTTTAGATCTTGTTGAAACAGCTCCTAGAATGGTGAGCTTGAACCCTAGAGGCATGGGGATGAGTTAGGCTTGTCTATATCTTGTATTTCCTCAGTCATTTTCAGGGGTTGGACACTTGGGATTGCTTGGCACTTCATTGTACATTTCATCTCTGCAATTTTGGCAAAGGAATAGACCAGGGTTTTCAGCACTCTTTGGGATCCATGTGGCTCTATTTTTTGATGGTGTGTTTCTCTATGTGATTTTAAGTTCACTGATGTTTTATGTGTATCATTTCCCTTCTCCTTTCTTCTTAAATTAAACAAATGAGTGATAAAGGTGGAATTCATTAGATTGCTTTTCTCTGCCTTGAGTTTTGTTTAATTTTCCATGTTTTCATCTGTTTGAAGAGGATTCTTGAAAGCCTCTTTCCCTCTTCAGCTCCTCACCAGTCTGAACTATCCATTCATTCAATCCAAAGCATCAAAACAATTGCCTTCTTTTCCCCATTCAGAACTCTGCAAAAACTAGGCCTCATCCCCGGACCCAAAATTGCCTTTCCCTTTGATTCTAACAAAAACCCCCAAAATCAAATCAAATCAAATCCTTTCACCTATATACCTAGCCTAAAATAAGCTTTGTTTTAATTCATCTCAAGCCTTATCGATTATTTTTGCTGAGATTGACCCGGAGAGAGCCCTCTCCTGATCTGGTAGGGCTAGCTACCAGACTGAGCGTGGTTTGATGTTACCCTATACTCTGCCTTCCTTCAGCCTAAGGTATATTTAGGCGATAAAAGATATATCATGTTGCACTTATTCCTCTTGATGAGTCATAGTAGAGTATTCTGAGGGCTTAATGGGTGTTGAATTATTTTTAGGAGGCATTATAGAACCCAATACTGATATTTGCGCTTCAATATGCCCTTGGAATCACTTCAAACTGATTTTTCAAACAAGACTTATGCAATTTGAAAAACAAAATACACACCTTTTTCTTCTTTTGAGGAGCTTGATATTGAAACTGAATTATATTTGTGATTTTGGATCTTCAATATCTAAAATTTAGTCGTGTAGTAGCCCTCTGAATCTTCTTTCGGATGCCACAAGTTTGACCTGATTTGGATGCTTCAAGACAAATTTATTCCCAATCTACCACAATGACCTAATTATCGATTGGTTCAATAGAGTGAACTTGTACGACATGCCATGTGTCACTGTTTCGTCCTTTGGCTCTGAAATTGATACAAAGGAAACTACAGCCCATGTAATTTCATCCACTTTTTACAGAATTCCAATCTGATGCTCAAAGAGAGAGTTATGAAGTTTTCTCAATATCACCTCTTTTAGATGAAATTCAGGAGCCTAAAAACACCCTAACTTCCACAGATCATATCTTTGAAAATATTGCGAACCAAGACCTAAAATTTTTACACAAAGTTCCTCATGATTTTTTCTATGTGTGGTAAAAAATTCAGCTTCTGAACCTTCATAGAAAAATTAATGGCAGAAGTGTCCTTAGACACATAATTTTATTAATAGGAAAATAAATTACATGAGAAATTTGCAAGAGTTTACACCCGTAGACTCCAACACTCTTGCAATCAGGAGAATGAGCTATATATAAGCTAAATTTCATAACCTATTTTAGTTATGGATCACTTATTAAAATTAAAGTGCCCATTTACAATAAATATCCTCCATATATATATATTAACTTATTTTCTATATTAGAGCCTAAGATACGACACTTTTCTAAAGTCATATCTTTTGTAACAATATTTTATTTCTAAGTGTATCCAATATTAATTTAAATATTCTAATTTAATAAATATTTTATCCTAGCTTTAAACTATGATATTTGTAACTTTTTAGATCATCTAACATTCCCCCCTATGATCCAAAGATACATTACAACATATACCAAGTTCAACCCTGCACTTACTAAATTTTATCCTACCAACTGGTTTGGTGAAGATATTGGAGATCTAATCTTATGAAGGAAAATAAATCAGCTTGATGACATCATTTTCAATGAGTGATATGATATGATGATATATTTGAATGAAAAATTGGGTTCTTGGCAAGATTTATGGCTAACTGGCTATCAGTGAATAAAGATGTAGCTTCTACTTGAGGAATTCCCAGGTCCTGTAAAACTTTGTGCAACCAAACAATCTCACATGTTGCTTCCCATGCTGATATGTACTCCACTTCTACTGAAGAAGTAGCCACTGTAGCTTGTTTCTTGAAAATACAAGACACTATATTTGACCCGATGTTCATTAAATAACCTGAGGTGGATTCCCTATCATCAATACTACCAACAAAGTCGACATTGGAAAAACCACCAAGTACAAATTTTTTAGTCTTTTTGTAAAGAAGACCAAAATCTTTTGTTCCTTGGATATAACGAAGAAATCTCTTGGCTGCATTCCAGTAGCTATCTCATGGTTCCTGCATAAAGTTGGAAATAATACTGATGACATAAGAAATATTTGGTCGAGTAGTTGTCAGATAAATAAGGCTGCCAATCAACTGTCGATAAGTAGTGCTATCCACCATTTCCCCCCCTTCAAATTTTGAAATTTTCAAGTTTTGTTCCATGGGGGTAAGAACAGGATTGCAATCTTGCATTCCAAATCGCTGAAGAACTTCTGCTGCATACTTACTCTGATAAATGAAAATATGATATGGATGTTGGAATACTTCAACTCTAAGATAATAGTGAAGTATTCCCAAATCTGTCATCTTAAAACCCACATGTAACTCCTTTTCACCCGTGCAATGCGATCATCATTGTTACCAGTGATGATCAAATCATCTACATACATAACAAGAATTACCAGATTTTTACCTTGTTGGCATACATACAAGGTATCATTAGATTCACTTCATTGAAAGCCAACTTTCCGAAGGTATTCGTCCATTTTGGCATACCAAGCTTGGGGAGCTTGTTTTAACCCATATAAAGGCTTTATTAGTTTGTAGACTTTATGTTCCCGTCTTTCAATTTCAAAACCTGGTGGTTGTGTCATGTACACTTCATCTTGTAAATATCCATTATGGAAAGCACTTTTTACATCCATCTAATGAACTTTCCATCCTTTCTGGGCTGCTAATGCAAGTGTATATCAGATGGTGTTTCATTTAGCCATAGGAGCAAAAGTTTCCTCATAATTAATTCCTTCTTGATGTGCAAAATCCTTAGCAACAAGTCTTTATTTGTACTTGTCGATGTCTGCATTTTTCTTGTACTTAATGCGATAAACCCATTTGCATCCAATGGGTTTCAAATTTTGAGGAAAATCAACAAGTTTCCAAGTGTTGTTGTCGAGAACTGCCTGATATTCATCAACCATAGCCTGTTTTCATTCTTTATGTTTTACTACCTCTTTATATGTATAGGGTTCAGTAAAATCATTTGCTATCAAGGAAAAATTTCCTTCACTTCTATGTGACCCCCTTGTTCCTGTTTTATTCTGCTCATTAGGCCTTACATCTTTCAAAATTTGAACTACCCATTTTGGAAATTGATGTTCACTTGTTAGATATTATGAAAAATCACCAGCATTGTAAAGAGGGTTGATGCAAACATATGTTCGTTGATCAACCAAAGATTCTGGGGGCAGAGAGTCACTGTCAGAAGAACTGTTGTTGCTAGGAGATTTGGATGAACTACTAAAAGACCCAGACGAAGCTGGTGAAGAAGATGGAATGGATGAATCATCTTCAGATGAAGGAAAATCAAGTTCATACCAATTTTATGAATTTGGTTGAATTTGTATATTTCCTTTTCTTTTATCACCTTTTGTTTCTAACTGTTGAATAAGACTCTCTATTTCTTCAACACTCTTACTCTCATTTTCATCAAAAATCACATCCCTACTCACAATAAATTTCCCATTGGAAAAAATTCGATACCCTTTCTTCTCATCAAAATACCCAATCATTGTGCATTTCAAGTTGCATGAGTCAAGCTTAGTTCATTTTTCTTTCAGAACTAAGGCATAACATACTGATCCAAAAACTCTGGGGTGTTTAACTCGAGGTTTGAAACCAAACCATGCTTCATAAGGTGTGATTCTATCTAAAGAAGCAGTTGGAGATATGTTCCTTAAGTAGACGGCTGTATGAATGGCCTCTGCCCAATATATAGGACTTAACTTTTTGAAAGTTAGCATCGACCTTGACATTCCTAACAAGGTGTGGTTCATTCTTTCTACTACATTTTTCTGTGGAGTGCAGACATTTTTAAGATGTCAATTTATGCCATTATCCATGCAATACATTTTGAATTCATTAGAAGTGAATTCCCCTCCATTTTAAACATAGAGTCTATATAGGTGAAATTTAAACGTTTCGGAATTCTTAAGTGAGTCCATCATTAGGGGTAAATGGCTAGTATTCTTTGAAAGATCTGTGAGGATTAGGGCAAAGGAATAATAATATAAATAGTAATTTTTAGGAACATTTTTATTATTATTAAGGAGGTCGGTTAGAAGAAAGGTTATGTAATTTTATTTATTTATTTATTTTTAACTTAATTATTTTTTTGTTTAATTTATTACTTTATTTATTTATTTTAATTTTTTTTTTTAAGAAATTATTATGTTTAAGAATTATGAAATTAATAATTGGAGAGGTAATATTATAGGGTAAGGTAGAAATTTTTAAGACAGGTTACCAATTTGAAGATTTATTATTATTAAGTTTGATGTCATGAGAGGTATGATATATTAGAGGTTTCCAAGTATTGCTAATGTTAAGACCATCATCCCGATTTATGTTATTTTTACTTTTTTCAATTTCTATGGCCTCTTTGATTTTTCTTTTTAGGTAATTATCTTCTTTGGATATAAGTTTAGCATCTTCCATTCATATGTAATGTGAGGATGAGAAGGCGTGTTCTGCCAATGTTGATTTTTCAGTTCTGTTTATAGATATGTCATCAATATGTTCCTTAAGTCTAATGTTAAGGGATCTACCAGTTTCACTAATATATTCTTTTCCACAAGAGAACGGTATGATGTAGACTCCTTTTTACAATCTAGGGTTTATAGGGTCCTTGGTAGAGTCTACAATATTTCTGATGGTATTAGGGGGAGTGAAAGAAATTTTAATGTTATGTTTGTTTAGAATTTTGGAAATTTTATCAGTTGTTCCTTTTATGTAAGGCAAATAAATTTTAGGGATGTCAAAAGTTCTTTTTATGTTATTTTTATTAAGGGTTTGGTGAATAGTTTTATTGATGACGTCTTTATTATATCCATTATGTTGAAAGACATGGCGAAGGTGGTTTATCTCATGCATTAGATGGTGAGAGTCCAAAATTATAGACACCCTAGTTGTTAGGGTTTTAATGATGCCAATTTTTTGTTTAGGATGGTGATGAGAGTTTGCGTAAAGGTATCTTTTCGTGTGGGTCTTCTTTCTATAGACTTTGGTGCTAAGTTTTCCATCTTTTTTTGTTAAAAGGATGTCTAGGAAAGGTAATTGGTTATCCTTTTCAATTTCAATGGTAAATTTAATGTGACTTGAGATATTATTAATGTGATTTAAGAAATCATTTAATGTTGATTTACCATGGATCCATTTTGCGAAAATGTCATCTATATATCTTTTCCATTCCTCAGGGGTGAACGGAAAGGATTTGAGAGATTTTTTCTCAAAATGTTCCATGTGTATGTTAGCAATTATAGGAGACAGAGGTGAGCTCATGGCTACACCATGAGTCTGTTCATAAATTGTGCCTTTAAATCTGAAGAAAGATTATTTTAAACATAATTTGAGGAGATCTATAGTTTCATTATCAGTACTAGTTTTCATAACATAGATGGCTTCATCTATAGGTATCATAGTGTACAAGGAGACAATTTCGAAACTTACCATGAGATCTTCGTCTTTCATATCAAGGTTTTTGTCCCATTGAATGAAAGATGTGGAATCTTTAATATATGACGAGGTGTTTCCAGCAAGGGGGCGAAGCTTTTTGGCAAGGTACTAAGCAAGGAGGTAGGTGGGTGAGCCTATGGTGTTGACTATGTGCCTTAGAGGGATGTATTTTCTATGAATCTTGGGAGCATCATATATTCTAGGGGTGATTGAGCTCGAAGGGCTGATTCTCTTTTTCGTGATGGTGTCAAGAGATGAATATTTTATTTTCTTGGTTACTTAAGAATTTTAGTACTAGGGTATTTATTTAAGACTTTGTAGCAACCACTATTTTTAATGTGTTCTTCCATTTTTTTTATCATAGTCAGACCTATCCATTATTACGGTTGCATTACCTTTATCTGCTTTTAAGATAATTATGTTTTTATTCCTTTTTAGGTTATTTAGGGCAAGTTTTTCTTCCTTAGATATGTTGCACGAGGGTGGTATGGCATTTTTAAGGATTTTAGCAATGTCTTGTCTTATTTATTCTACTTCAATAAGTTTAAGGTCTTTTAAGGCAAATTCTACATTACTAATGATGTTGTCAAACAGAATTTTATTGGTAGTGATGGCAAAATTTAAACCTTTTTGAAGAAGGGAAATGGAGTATTGGTCTAAATTAACATTGGAAAGGTTTATGACAGAAGGATTGTTTAATCCTAAACTCTACACATTGTTATGGGAAGGGTGAGAGACTAAATGGGGATCGGTAGGTCTAGGAATGGGATCTACTTGCCGAGGTCCACAGTTAGAAGGGCAAGAAGGGATGTAAGTGAGCGGTTGTTGTTTGATGGAGTCGATGGAGTCGTTGTTCTCTTGAGAAAAGAGGTCGTGATCCGAAGGACTGTTGGAGTATTGTGCAGAGAATGAAGAGTCGTGGAATAAAGAGTCGTTGTTCCCCTCCATTGTTTGTTCTAAGAGTGCCAATCTTCTCTTTGACTTCATTTTCAATAAGTTGGTGAAATTTTTAAAATTTTCAAATGCTTCTGAATTTTTATTCAAAAAATATACCCAAGTCATCCTACTAAAATCATCAACAAAGAGTAAGAAATATCTGCATCCTCCTAGCGAAGTTTGTAAGGGTCCACAAATATCACTGTGAACCAATTACAAACGGTTGTTTGCTCACCATGAACTTGTTGAAAAATTCTCTGGTTTTTGTTTTCCATAAATGCAAGCTTCACATTTTTCATTTCCATTTTTGAAGTTTGGAATTCCCTTAAACATTTCATGTTTTTGTAAATGAGAGAGACTTTTAAAGTTGAGATGGCCATACCTTACATGCCACAATCTGATTGGTGAAATGTATGTACTTGCTTCTCCTGCAGAGTCAGAGTTCCTTGGAATAAATGTCCCTTTCATCCTCAACAGTATTCCATATTCATAACGTGTCATCACTATTTTCATGTTCTTTTTGACTGAGTTAATTTTTACTAAGCCATCCTCCATAATCACCTGATGTCCTTCTTGTTGAATTGTGACTAAAGACAACAATTTTTTCTTAAATGTTGGCACATACCATACATTCAAAATCATTTTTTATCCAATTCCAGGTAGAAAAAATTTAACTACACCTTTTCCATAAGGAGTATGTTTTGTATCATCAACAAGAAATAATGAATTAATATGGCCTTTGTGGAAGTTCCAAAATAAGTCACGACGAAAATTCATGCGTTGAGTTACACCTGTATAAAAAATCCATGCATCTTCATAATCACTTCTAAGAAAGGTTGAAACTTGTAAAGCTGTTGATTCTGAGTTTGTGAGGACATATTCTGAGCCATCATGATCATATTGATCATTTGCAAACTGTGCAGGGTTTTGATGAAACTTTGGAATTTTGTCAATAGAAGTTCTACAATCCTCAACAAAATGGCCAACTTTTTTTACATCTTCTGCAAACGATTTGACTTAAATATCTGCCTCTGCCTTGATCTTGTCCTCTGCCTCTACTTTTTCCTCTGTTTGGAGTTTAGCCTCTTCTTGGAATTTGTCCTCTTCCTTGATTATAGCCTCTGCCTTGATTGTTTCCTTTTCCTTGAAAATTTCTCTTTCTTGAACTATAGCCTCTGTTGAAATTGTTTCCTCTGATTTGACCGCGACCACTACCTTGTACATTGTGGGTTGCTTGACTTTTATTGAAATGTCCTCTTCCTCTATTTATATTATGAAGAAAGCATCTTCCCAAATCTATTTCTTTTTCCCAATTTTTTTTTCATGTTGGGCTAACATATCGCTCAACTCATCAAACTCGATCTTCTGTAATTTTCCAGTGACTTGCAAATTTTACAAAAAATGTGTGTAAGAAGATGGCAATCCAACAATTAGAATTGTAGTCAGGAAAATTTCATCGACATCTTGAAAACCAAAATTTATTATTTCTTGCTTGACATTTTTAAGCAGTGAAATGTATTCAAGAAAATAACCACCTTCAGTTAATTTTCGTTGGAGAAATTTTAATTGAATATCAGCCTTTTTTTATTCAATTTGGGTATCAAATATATCTTTGAATATACGCAAAGAAGCCCATGCATCTGAGGTGTTTTTAATATGAATGTAATTTTCATTGTTAACTGAAGACTTTATAAGAGCTAGTGACTTGGCATTTTTGACTTCCCATTTTGCAAGTAAAGCTGCATCTGCTGGTTTATTAGGCTTAATGTCGCCATCACATATTTTATGCAACAATTCATTATATATTAGAGTGATTTCAATTAGACTTTTCCATGTCTTATAATATTTTACCCCTTCTATCTTATCAGAATCAGAGAACAGATTAATTAACTTCGACATTGTAGTGTTGAATTAGTGCACCAAAATAAACAAGCATAAGAAAAAAAATGAGAAAATCGTCACACGAAACACGCCACACAAAAACAATATATAGGGGCTTGGCCTTGACCCTTGTATAGTCTTTGGAGGAGGAGAAAAATGACTGAGCTTTGCATTTGGCTCTAGTCAATTTCTCTTAAGAGTTTACAATGAAATATTTCAAAATTTGACCTGTTTAAAATTCTCTTGCAAAGTTTCTTTAAAAAAACACTCTAACCCCCCTTCAAAGTAAAAAGGTACTTTGAGATACAAAACCACTCTTATCTATCCAATTAAAATTAAAAATAAAATCACCTTATTACTCCAAAAAAAATACAAAAATGACCACGCCAAACTTCTCCTCTCACCTTATTTCTCCAAAAAAAATAATTACAAACTTCTCCTCTCAACACAAATTACAAATTTTATAAAATAATCACTATTGTGTCACCATCTCCAAAAAGAGAAGAAAAGAGATATCAACGCCTTAGAAATGAGCCACTTCGAGGGGGCAACCTCCAATACATTACATAAATGAAAAATTCTTGGATGATACAATTTACAAAACCTCCTTTCTATATATAGGAGTCCATGGGGCCATAATGTAATCCTAGTCGACCTAACAATAATAATTTAAGGGCACAATAATAACAAAATGGGGGTTACAAGGGTACAATAATAACAATAAGGGGGTTACACTAACAATAATAAGGGACTATACTAGTGATATAGGGACGTAACATGCCCCTCTCCTTCAAAAAAGTGTTGTCCTCAACGCTTGAGTAGCTCCGGGTGCTTCTGTATAAAGTTCTCATCCTCCCCTGTTGAATCTTCAGTGGGTAAGTTCTTCCACTCGATGAGATACTCTGAAATTGATCGATTCCGTAGCTGTCGAGTTCTTGTTTCCATGACCACTTCAGGTTCCAATATGATTTTTCCTTCCTCATCAAGTTCTGGCAATATTGTTTGAACTGGAAGATTTTCACCTATAACCTTCTTTAAGCATGAAATATGGAAAACTGGATGTACTCGCGAAGAAGCAGGAAGCTCCAATTTGTATGCCATAGTACCAATCTTTTGCAACACTTTGTAAGGACCATAGTACTTTGGTGATAATTTATTATCCTTCTTAGCTTGCTTGAGGGACATTTGTTTGTATGGTTGTAGCCGTAAAAATACCCAATCTCCTACATCAAAACTTCTCTCGCCGCGATGTTGATCTGCCTGTTGTTTCATTCGATTTTGTGCCAAATTCAGGTTATCCTTTAAGAGTTGGAGAACTTCTTGCTGATGCTCGATGTGATCTTCCACTGCTTGAACCTTAGAATTTTCTCTTAAAGATGATGTGATGGATGGTGGATGATATCCATAAAGTGCCATAAATGGGGTCATTTTTGCTGCAGTATGGAAGTGTTATACCACCATTCAGCAAGAGGTAACCACTTGACCCATTGTGTTTGTTTATCAGATACAAAACAACGAAGATATCCTTCCAAACATTTATTTACGATCTCAGTTTGACCATCAGATTGAGGATGATAAGATGAGCTATGAGCTAATTGAGTACCCAAACAAGAAAATAACTCCGTCAAAAAATTTCTAGTAAAAATGGGATCTCTGTCGCTCACAATAACCCTTGGGCTTCCATGTAGCTTTTGAATTCTATCCATAAATGTAGTAGCAACTGTACTTGCTTTAAATAGATGAGATAATGCACAAAAGTGTGCATACTTGGTAATTCTATCAACTACCACCATGATGACACTCTTTCCTTCAGACTTAGGTAAACCTGTGATAAAATCCATTGAAATCTCCTCCCAACGTTGACTTGGAATGGATAAAGGTTGTAGAAGTCCCTGGGTCTTAATTGTTTCCACTTTATTCTGCTGGGAAACCAAACATTCCGCCACAAAATTTTGAATATCAGATTTAAGGCCATCCCAAAAAAATTCTTTCTTCACCCTGCGGTAAGTTTTTAAAAATCCTGAGTGTCCTCCTAAAGGAGAAGTGTGCAATTCCAGAAGAATATTTTGTTTTAGTTGGGAATTCTTACAAAGATATAAGCGATCTTTGCACCATAAGGAATCATTTTTCCAACTAAATGTATCAGATGTACTAGGATCTTGCTGCAACTTTTGAATGAGTGTCCATACATCTTTGTCCTTCTTCCATTCATCTTTTTCTTCGGTTATCCAATCTGGTTGGATAATAGAAATGGCACAAAGCAATGCTTCCACCTCTTCATTCTTTCTTGAGAGTGCATCTGCAACAACATTAAGCTTTCCTTTTTTTTAGATTATTTCAAAGTCATAACCCAACATCTTTGTGACCCATTTTTGCTGCTCTTCTGAAGATAGTATTTGTTCCAAAAGTGTTTAAGACTATCATGATCAGTTTTTACCTTGAAGTGTCTTCCCATTAGGTAAGTTCGCCATTTCTTTAGTGCATGCAGTATTGCTAACATTTCCTTCTCATAAATAGGTTTCTGTAAATACTTTCCTTTGATTGGACGACTTTCAAAAGCAATGGGCCTTCCTTCCTACATTAAAACCGCACCAATTCCATTTCCTGAGGCATCACATTCCACAATAAAGGTTTTTGTGAAGTCTGGCATAGCTAAGACCGGTGCTAGGCACATTGCCTCTTTAAGACGTTCAAAGGCCTTAGTTGCTTCAGGAGTCCATGAAAATGCATCTTTTTTCAATAATGTTGTTAGAGGTGCTGCTATTCTCCCATAATTCTTAACAAACTTGCGATAATACCCTGTTAACCCGAGAAATCCTCGCAACTTCTTTATGGTTGTCAGGACTTTCCATTCCTTAATGGCTTTAATTTTGTTAGGGTCTACTTTAACACCCTCGTGAGATACAATATGACCCAGATATTCCACCTCTTGTACTCCAAAGAAACATTTGGATGTTTTTGCATATAATTGTTTCTCCTGCAATAGTTTGAGCACCCTGTCAACATGTTCAACAAGATCCTTCCAAGACCTGCTGTAGATTAGTATATCATCAAAAAATACTAGCACAAATTTTCTAAGGAAGGGTTTGAAAATGGAATTCATCAACCCTTGAAATGTAGAAGGTGCATTGGTAAGGCCAAAAAGGCATGACCAAAAATTCATAATGACCCTCATGAGTTCAAATGTTGTTTTTGGAATATCTTCAGTCTTCATTCTAATTTGATGATATCCTGAACGAAGATCCAACTTGGTAAAATAAATTGCTCCATGTAATTCATCCAATAATTCATCAATCACAGGAATGGGAATTTTTTCTTTAATGGTGAGCTTATTGAGCTCCCTATAATCTGGACACATTCACCATGATCCATCCTTCTTGTGTACCAATACTACAGGAGCAGAGAAAGAACTTTGACTAGGCTGAATTATACCCGCCTCTAACATTTCTGCAATCATACGTTCAATTTCGCTCTTTTGGAAGTAAGGATATCTATAAGGCCTGATGTTTGGAGGAACACTTCCTGGAATCAAATGAATAGCATGATCATGATCACGAATAGGTGGGAGTCCTTTGGGAGTTTCAAACACCTTGGAATGATTGTCCAACACTTGTTGGAGATCTGCAGAAATAGATGATTTTGATGTCGGAACTTCTAGTGAGCATAATTGTGCAATTACGCCTCGTTGTTCTTTCTTTAGAAGCTTTGTCATGACATTAGAGCTTATTATCCTTCCCGGCTTCCCTTCAATACCCCTTAATTCGACTTCCTTTCCTTCTGAAAAAAATTTCAAGAAAAGTTTTTGAAAATTAAAAGCTACCGTCCCCAAAGATTGTAACCATTGTACTCCTAGTACAACATCAACACCTCCCATAGGAATGGAAAGCATTGGACTATTCAATACATATTCCCCCATGGTTAGCTTGATATTATGGCATTTTCAGAGCAATTTATAGTTCCTCTATTTGCAACCATCACTTGACATTCTGGTGCTGGGTATAGGAAACAATTCAATTCCTTGGCTACCTTACAATGAATAAAATTATGGGTACTACCTGAATCAATCAACACTATTACCTTTTCCTTCTTGATATGTCCTTCTATCTTGAGATTTTGAGGAGTGGTAATTCCTGCCAATGCATTACATGATATGGTCGGACTCATTTCTTCCTCTTCTAGGGTTAGTTCCTGGTGTATATCCTCTTCTTGTTCATTTTCTTCTTCCTCTTCACAATCTATGTAAAATAATTTCTTCTCAGCACACTTATGACCTTTAGTGTATTTTCTATCACAACTGTAGCAAAGCCCTTTTGCTCTTTTTTCTTCCAATTTGTGTGGTGTCAACCTTGTAGGTTGTGGAAATCTAGGCGTAGCAACACTTCCTTCTTTATAGAATTGAGTGGTAGGCTTCCTTGTCGCCATAATTTTACATTCAACTTTTCTTGCCAACCCGAATGCCTTCTCCAATGAATCAGGTTCCAAAACGCGAACTTCATGTTGGATGTTATCCTTTAAAGTGCCTATGAAGAGATCAATCCTGTGTTCCTCTGGAATATCAGTTACCCTTATATTCAATTTTGGAAGTCCTCAATGTGCTGCCCCACTAAACCCTTTTGTTTGAGATTTATCAATTGGCTAAAGAAGGTGTTGCTCTTTGTATCCTCATAATGTGCTATCATTTCCTCCGTAAAAATTGACCAAGTGACAATTTTTTTACGGGAGCAAAGCCATCTATACCATACAAATGTATTTTGTTCTAAATGTAAAGTTGCAATGCGTACCTTTTGTGTGTTTTGCACGTTATGGAGATCAAAATATTGCTCCATCTGTAGTATCCATGTTACAGGATCCTTCCCATCAAACTTCCTCATATCCATTTTTGTAATATGGTGGTTCTTCCCGCCAACATTAGAGTTTATGAAATCACGATTAACATTTATTTTGTCCTCATCATGAGGTTCTTATACTATCTTTTCACCATTAGGAAACATTTCTTGTATCAACTTTGTCAAACCTTCGATGTCTGTTTTTAGATCATTCTTCATGTTTTCCATCTTAGCTTCCATGCCAGCTTCCATGCCATCCATCTTCGCTTCCACACCTTTTTTCAAAACTTCCATTTCATTTTTTGTTGCTCTTTGCGAGAGTGAAATTTGTTGCACTTGCTCTTGTAATTTTGATAGATCATGTTGCAATTCTTCATCTTCATGAGTCATAGTAGAGCCTTCTGAAGGCTTAATGGGTGTTGAATTATTTTTATGGGGCATCTTTTATAACCAAATACTGATATCTATTCTACAATATGCCCTTGGAATCAATTAAAATTGATTCTTCAAACAAGACTTATGCAATTTTGAAAAACAAATACACACCTTTTTCTTGCTTTTGAGGAGCTTGATATTGAAATTGGATTATCTCTGTGATTGCAGAACTTAAATATCTGAATTTCTGTAGCGATGTAGCCCTCTAAATTATCTTTCGAATGCCACAGGTTTGACTTGATTTGGATTCTCCAAGACAAAGTTGTGTCCGATCTCCCACAATGACCTAATTATGGACTGGTTCAGTAGAGCGAACTTGTACGACTTGCCATGTATCATTGTTTCATCCTTTGTCTCTAAAATTGATAGAGAAGAAACTAAAGTTCATGTGAATATAATACCTTCCCCTTACGGCACCCAATCCGAGGACCGCAGAGGACCTTAATGTTGACGGCTTCCCACGATCACCTCTTTGAGATGCAATTCAGAAGCCTGAAAAAGCACTACCTTCCACAGATCATATCTCCAAAAATATTGCGAACCAAGCTCTGAAATTTTTTGACGAATTTCCTCACGATTTCAGCTTCGCACCATATGAATTTCAGACTCTGAACCTTCGTACAAAAAAATTTATAGCGCACATTCCACGATGACCTGTTTATGAGCCTGAAAAAATACCTAACTTCCACAGATGATATCTCCTCAAATATTGCGAACCAAGATCTGAAATTTTTTTTGAAAATCTCATCGATTTTGTTTGCACCCCCAAAATTTCACAAGTCAAACATCAGAGAAAAAAAAATTTATAGCAAAAATTCCACGATGACCTCGTTTGAGTAGCGAAACCCTAGAATCCAAAGCTCAGATACCAAATGTTGTGTAACCAGCTCCAAAAATAGAAGAAAAGAGATATCAACGCCTTAGAAATAAGCCACTTCGAGGGGGAAACCTCCAATACATTACATAAATGAACAATTCTTGGATGATACAATCTACAAAACCTCCTTTCTATATATAGGAGTCCATGGGGCCATAATGTAATCCTAGTGGGCCACAATGTAATCCTAGCCGACCTAAAAATAATAATTTAAGGGCACAATAATAAAAAAATGGGGGTTACAAGGGTACAATAATAACAATAAGGGGGTTACACTAATAATAATAAGGGACTATACTAGTGATATAGGGACCTAACAATCACCCAAAAAAAAATTACCCCACTCACATAACCAAGGTGTAAATAAATGGAAATATCTACAAAGGTATTATTGAACCTAACACTTTTATGTGATCACTTAAAAAAAAGAAAAAGAGCATGATCAGGTTCGATCAAATATGATAATATATGCAATTTCCTGTTAGCATGAGTCTCCCCAAAATTTAAAGTGTTTTATTCTATTAAAAAAAACAGGAGACCATTTGACCAAATCCCATATTCAAGCATGAATGGATTCATAATCTGCACCTTGCTGCTCTGCGTAGATCGTTCTGACACTTTAACTATTCCTGAGTTCTTCTTTCTACTACTCCAACTGATTTAGAATATGCACCTTGCTGCTCTGCTGCAACGAATCGAAACCACCAAAAGTCACTGTTGGAGGCGTCGTGGGGGTAATTGGCAAGAGCCCGCTCCAAAATGCATTGAGGCGAGGAAGGCCGACGATGCCAAATCCGTTACGTCTTAGGTGCTGTGGCGGCCTTCATTCAAGTGGGAATATTTTTTACCTCGTGGGAATAGAACCTGCGACGTCGACTCGAAGGCTGGCGACTGATACTTGAAGGGGAGAGAGCACGAGGAAGAGAGAGTCTCATTGGATGCAAGTGTGGATGGAGATAAAATGTTGGATCTGAATTTACAATTAGAGTGTAGTGAATCAGAAGGAGTTCTCTTGTCTCTCTCTATAGGATTCGAAACCGGGTGGATCTCAACCATAGGAATAGAAATAGCTTTAGTCATATGAGAAGATTTTGATCGAATACTATGATCCAAGTGGATATCGATGGCCACCCATCTATTCCAATTGGACCCACACCATCAATTCTTGCAGCTTTTCACTTTTAGTACAACTTACTATTTTTAGTAGGTTTTCAAGTCCACCAATCCCGGAGCCATTTTGGGGCCTTAATGGTCCAGGTGGATATTGGTGGCCATCCACCTATTCCATTTGAAATGCCACCACCAGTTCTTTTAGTTTTTCAGTTTCAACACAACTTACTATTTTTAACAGTTTTTCGGGTCCTGAACTTCCGGAGCCATTTTGAGGCCATAAACGACGTTTTTTGGGCATCGTTTCTCTAGAAGTGCTAATTTTGTTAGTTGTATTCCTCAGATAGATCTTTCTAATGATGTATCATCTGTGTCAAATGGAGATAGTATGCCAAAGTTATGACCCCGAGAAGTTGAAACACCAATTTACCCAAACAGGGCCCATAGTTTTGGCGCTTCATCTCCTAGGGTTAGGTTTTTGGATGTTTAGGGTTTTCCATTGTTTCTCTATAATAAATAGGTCCTCGAGCCTCATTGTAACACAGTTCAGAGGCATGTAGCCGCCATATCTCTTCTCAGAGATAAGCTACCAACGCCCTAGCTATTTTATTTCCATTATGTCTGTAAGCATATTTCTATTATTTGATATTAATGAAATGAAACATTATTTCCGCTGCATCTCTATGTTTATGTCTATTTATGTATTTTATTCCATTCCTGCATAAATCCAAATCAATGGTATCAGAGCAGTATGCTCTTTCTCTATTTTTCTTTGCATGTCCCCAACATGGTTAGGGTATAAGGAGTTAGGGTTCGATCTGGTTGAACCCTTGCAAGATCAGCCTCGCAAACCCCGACAACCTCCCATGGCGGAAGAAAATAAAGACGAGTGAGCAGGAGATCCTATCAAAAAATTACTCGAGGAGGCCCTAGAGAAACAAAGGAACGCGATGATGGATAGCTTTGCTCAGATCCTTCAACGGTTGCCCACCTACGGCACATCTACATCCAACATCCACTCTGGAGGTGCCACTCCCTTCAAGGAACATGTAAAATTTTACATTCATGTATTTGAAGGCTAGATAGATGCAGACGTCGTAGATAGATGGTTGAATTTGCTGGAAGGGTATTTCTCGGTCCATGATTTCTATGACTGATAAAAGATTATTTTTTTACTCCTCAAAGCTGCCCCCCATGTTAAAGACTAGTGGGAAACCTACTGTGAGAAAAAGGACGGGACAAAACCCTATTTTTTCTCGATTGCACCCACTTGGAATTCATTCCGAGATGACATCAAGGAACAATATTACCCCGTGGGGAGCTATGAGGACAAGTATATCCAATGGACCACGTTGTAGCAGTAAAGGGATTAAGATGTGCACGAACTGGCGAATTTGTTCCATACCCTGCGCAAAAAGTTGGGTATTAAATATTCAGAGAGAAATTTATATTCCGATGAATTATATTCCGTTCCAAAATTGATATTCACAATCAGCAGTTGTATCCCTCAGATAGATCTTTCTAACGATGTATCATGTGCGTCAAAGGAGATAGTATGCCAAAGTTACGACCCTGGGAAGTTGAAACACCAATTTACCCAAACGAGGCCCATAGTTTTGGCACTTCATCTCCTAGGGTTAGGTTTTTGGATTTTTAGGTTTTTCCATTGTCTCTATAATAAATAGGCCCTCGATCCTCATTGTAACACAGTTCAGAGGCTTGTAGCTGCCACATCTCTTCTCAGAGATAAGATACCAGCACCCTAGCTATTTTATTTCCATTATGTCTGTAAGCATATTTCTGTTATTTGATATTAATGAAATGAATCATTATTTTCGCTGCATCTCTGTGTTTATGTCTATTTCTATATTTTATTGCATTCTTGCATAAATTTGGATTATACTATGTTGGTGAAATTAACCGAGGAGTTGATTTCCGAGTTCAAGGAGGCCTTCAGCCTCTTCGACAAGGATGGCGATGGGTGCATTACGACTTCAAGAATTGGGGACTGTGATGCGTTCCCTGGGACCAAATCCCACAGAATCTGAGGTCCAAGAAATGATTAATGAAGTTGATGTGAATGGGAATAGAATCATTAACTTCTAGGAATTTCAAAATCTTATGGCCCGAAAAATGAAGTACATAGTATCAGAAGAGGAATTGAAGGAGGCTGACTGGGATGCTGATGGACAAGTCAACTATGATGATTTTGTGAGAATGATGTTGGCAAAGTGAACTATATAATACACAAGATTTTCTTTTTCTTCTCTATGTAGTTGAATCTTAAAAAAAAATTGATTTTTAGATTTAAACTCTAAAATCAATTAATAATTAAATTTCTTTTCCCTTAAAAACAAACTATACAAAAACATACCAATTAATTTTTGATAAATTGATGGATTTTTCCAAAATCCTGGAAAGTTGGAATCTCCTCTTCACATCAGCTGAAAAATTGGTGCTTTGATACCACAATAATGGCAGAAGTGTCCTCAAACACATAATTTTATTAATAGGAAAATAAATTACATGAGAAATTTGCCAGAGTTTACACTCGTAGACTCCAACACTCTTGCAATCAAGAGAATGAGCTATATATAAGATAAATGTCCTAACCTATTTTAGTTATGGATCATTTATTAAAATAAAAAGTTTCCATTTACAGTAAATATCCTCCTAACAAATCTACTAACTTTTTTCCTATATTAGAACCTAAGATACAACACTTTTCTAGAGTCATATCTTTTGTAACAATATTTTATTTCTAAGTGTCTCCAATATTAATTTAAATATTCTAATTTAATAAATATTTGATCCTATATTTAAACTATGATATAGGTGTTTTTTGGATCA
Source organism: Pinus albicaulis (assembly GCA_034641835.2). NCBI lineage: Eukaryota > Viridiplantae > Streptophyta > Pinopsida > Pinales > Pinaceae > Pinus > Pinus albicaulis. The sequence continues at coordinate 890,826,674 of CM076571.1, forward strand.
TCTAACAAAAAAAGTTATAGAGAAAATTCCACGATGACCTTTTTGGAGTAGCGAAACCCTAGAATCCAAAGCTATGATACCAAATTTTATGAAACCAGCTCCAAAAATAGAAGAAAAGAGAGATCAACACCTTATAAATAAGCTACTTTGAGTGGGAAACCTCCTTTACATTACATAAATGAACAATTCTTGGATGATACAAATGAGAAAACCTCCTTCTATATATAGGAGTCCATGGGGTCACAATATAATCCTAACCGACCTAAAAGAAATAATTTAAGGGAATAATAATAACAATATGGGGGTTACAGGGGTAAAAAAATAACAACAAGGGGGCTACACTAGCAACAATAAGGGACTACACTAGTAATATATGGACCTAACACTATGAGAGGAATAATTGTAGCATGAGATATCAAAATTACGAGACCAAGTGCAATAAATTCCGCTCTCACATAGAACAACCAAAAGTTAACTAAAAGGTGACATAGATGATTTAAAAGCAGACATGGAAGCTAATATGGTTGGGTTTAAGGATGGCATGAAAGGAATGGAAGAAAATATCAATGGTATAAAAGGTAACATGGAATATTTGAAGAAATACATGGAAGGTTTGAAGGAAGGTTTGGCAAAGTTTCTACAAGAAAAGCTTTCTAATGGAGAAAAGGTAGTAGAGGACACTCATGATGAGAACAAAAGAAATTTTGAGCATGATTTCATATACTCTAATATTATATTTAATACCCACCATATTCCAAAGATAGATATGAGGAAGTTTGATGGCAATGATCTGATAACATGGATACTGCAAATGGATCAATACTTTGAGCTCCATAAACAAAACACACAAAAGGTACGCATTGCAACTTTATAACTAGAAAAAAATCATTTTGTATGGTATCAATGGATTTGTTCTCATAAACCACTAGTCACTTGGTCAATATGGAGGAATGGTAGCACATTATGAGGATACAAAGATCAACACCTTCTTTAGCCAATTGATAAATCTCAAACAAAAGGGTTCAATTATGGAGAACATTGAGGACTTCCAAAATTGAATACTGAGGGTAAATAATATTCCAGAGCAACATAGGATTTATGTCTTCATAGGGACTCTAAAGGATAACATCCAACATGAGGTTTTCCTTTGGGAACCTGATACTTGGAGAAGGCATTCACGTTGGAAAGAAAAATTGAAAGCAAAATTATGGCGACAAGGAAGCCTACCACTCACAACTATAAAGATGGAAGTGTTTCTACTCCTAGAAAATTAATTATTTTACATAGATTGTGAAGAGGAGGAATAAAAGGAACAATAAAATTCAAAAGAAGAGGATATACACCAGGAACCAACCCTATAGGAAGAATAAATGAATCTGACCACATCCTGTAATGCATTGGCATGAATTACCACTCCTCAAACTCTCAAGATAGAAGGAAATATCAATAATAAAAATGTAATTGTTTTTATTAATTCGGGTAGTACCCATAATTTTATTCATTGTAAGGTAGCCAAGGAATTGAATTTCTTCCTATACCCAAGACCACAGTGTCAAGTGATGGTTGCAAATGGAGGAACTATAACTTACTCTAGAAAATGCCATAATATCAAGCTAACCATGGGGAAATATGTATTTAATGGTCCAATTCTCTCCATTCCAATGGGTGGTGCTGATGTTGTACTAGGAGTATAATGCTTACAATCTTTGGGGACGATAGCTTTTAATTTTCAAGAACTTTTCTTGAAATTTTTTTCGGAAAGAAAGGAAGTTGAACTACGGGGTATCATAGGGAAGCCGGGAAAGATAATAAGCTCTAATTTCATGAAAAAGCTTATGAAGAAAGAACACCAAGGTGTAATTGCACATTTATGCTCACTAGAGGTTCAAACATCAAAATCATCTATTTCTTCAGATCTCCAAAAAGTCTTAGACACTCATTCTAAGTTTTTTGAGACTCCCAAAGGACTCCCACCTATTTCTGATCATGATCATTCTATTCATTTGATTCCAGGAAGTGTTCCTCCAAACGTCAAGCCTTACAAATATCCTTATGCTGAAAAGAGTGAGATTGAATGTATGGTTGCAGAAATGCTAGAGGCTGGTATAATTCAACCTAGTCAAAGTTATTTCTCTGCTCCAGTAGTATTGGTGCAAAATAAGGATGGATCATGGCATGCGTTTCCATATTATAGGGATCTCAATAAGCTCACTATTAAAGATAAATTTCTCATCCCCATCATTAATGAATTATAATATGAATTACATGGATCAATTTACTTCACCAAGCTAGATTTTCATTCTGGATATCATCAAATTAGAATGAAGATTGAAAAAATTTCAAAAAAAGCATTTAGAACTCATGAGGGTCATTATGAATTTTTGGTCATGCCTTTTGGCCTTACTAGTGCATATTCCACATTTCAAGGTTTAATGAATTCCATTTTCAAACCCTTCCTTAGAAAAATTGTATTAGTATTTTTTGATGATATACTAATCTACAACAAGTCTTAGAAGGATCACGTTAAACATATTGACAGGGTGCTCAAACAATGTGAGGAGAAACAGTTATATGAAAAACCTCCAAATGTTTCTTTGGAGTATAGGAGGTGGAATATTTGGTTCATATTGTATCTCATGAGGGTGTTAATATATACCCTAACAAAATTAAATCCATTAAATATTGGAAAATCCCCACAACCATAAAGCATCTTCTATAATTTATGGGGTTAAAAGGGTATTATCGCAAGTTTGTTAAGAATTATGGGAGAATATCGACGCCTCTAACATCATTACTGAATAAAGGTGCATTTTCTTGGACTCCAGAAGCACTGTAAGGCCTTGGAACATATTAAAGAGGCAATGTGCCAAGCACCAGTCTTAGCTACACCAGACTTCACAAAATTTTTTATTGTGGAATGTGATGCCTCAGGAAAGGGAATTGGTGTGGTTTTAATGCAATAAGGAAGAACCATTGATTTTGAAATTCATCCAATCAAAGGAAAGTATTTACAAAAACCTATTTATGAGAAGCAAATGTTGGAAATACCACATGCACTAAAGAAATGGTGACCTTACTTAATGGGAAGATAATTCAAGGTAAACACATATCATGATAGTGTTAAATAATTTTTGGGTTACGAATTTGAAATCATTTACAAAAAAGGGACGAAAAAAAGTTGTTGCAGATGCACTCTCAAGAAAGCATGAGGATGTGGAAGCATTGTTTTGTGCCATTTCTATTATCAAACCTGAGTGGATAACAGAAGCAAGGGATGAATGAAAGAATGATAAAGAGTTGTGAAAACTAATTCAAAATTTGCAGCAATATCCTAATACATATGAAACATTTAGTTGCAAAAATGATTCATTATGGTACAAATATCTCTTATATATTTGCAAGAATTCCCAACTCAAACAAAAAATTATTTTGGAACTTGCACACCTCTCCATTAGGAGGGCACTCAGGATTTTTAAAAACTTACCACATGGCCAAGAAAGAATTTTTTTGGGATGGCCTTAAACATGATATTCAAAAGTTTGTGTTGGAATGTTTGGTTTTCCAACAAAATAAAGTTGAGACAATTAAGACCCCGGGTCTGTTACAACCTTTATCAATTCCAAGTCAATGTTGGGAGGAGGTTTCAATGGATTTTATCACAGGTTTACCCAAGTCTGAAGGAAATACTGTCATTATGGTGGTAGTTGATAGACTTACGAAGTATGCACACTTTTGTGCATTATCTCATCCATTTAAATCTAGTATAGTTGCTACTAAATTTATGAAAACAATTCAAAAGATACCTTGAAACCCAAATATTATTGTAAGCGACATAGATGCAATATTTACAGGAAATTTTTGGGCGAAATTATTTTTTTGTTTGGGTACTCAATTGGCTCATAGCTCATGATATCATCCTCAATATGATGGGAAAACTGAGATAGTGAACAAATGTTTGGAAGGATACCTTCGTTGCTTTGTATCTGATAAAAAAACACAATGGGTCAAGTGGTTACCTCTCGCTGAATTGTGGTATAATACTTCCTTCCATACTACAGCAAAAATGACCCCATTTATGGAACTTTATGGATATCATCCATCATCCATCATATCATATTTAATAGACAATTATAAGGTTCAAGCAGTGGAAGATCACATCGAGCATCAACAAAAAGTTCTCCAACTCTTAAATCATAACCTCACTTTGGCACAGAATCTAATGAAACAACAAACATATCAACATTGCAGTGAAAGAAGTTTTGATGTAGGCAACCGGGTATTTTTACGGCTACAACCATACAAAAAAAATGTTCCTCAAGCAAGCTAAGAAGGATAATAAATTATCAACAAACTATTATGTTCCTTATAAGGTGTTTCAAAATATTGGTACCATGGCATACAAATTGGAGCTTCTTGCATCTTCTTGAGTGCACCCAATTTTCCATGTTTCATGCTTAAACAAGGTTATAGGTGACATGCTCCCAGTTTAAACAATATTTCCAGAACTTTAAGAGGAAGGAAAAATCATATTGGAACCTAAAGCAGACATGGAAACAAGAAATTGACAATGACGAAGTCGATCAATTTCAGAATATCTCATCAAGTGGAAGAACTTACCCGCTGAAGATTCGAGATGGGAGGATGAGAATTTTATATAGAAGCATCCAAATCTACTCAAGCATTGAGGAAATTTTTTTTTATAAGGAGAGGGGCATGTTAGGTCCCCATAATACTAGTGTAGCCCCTTATTATTGTTAGTGTAGCCCCCTTATTGTTATTGTTGTGCCCATGTATTCCCCATATTGTTATTATTGTGCCACATAGAAGCTCACTATTCTTATTGTTGTGTCCTTACATTAATATTTTTATGTCAGATAGGATTATATTATGACCCCTTGGACTCCTATATATAGAAATGAGGTTTTGTCATTTGAATCATTCAAGAATTTTTCATTTATGTAATGTAAAAGAGGTTTCCCCCTCGAAGAGGCTGAGTTCTAAGTCGTCGATCTATATTTTATTCTATTTTATGAGCTGGGTTTATAACACTAAATGGGAAGTTATATCAATGGAATTAATTGTGGGACTACCAATGACCTCAAGAAGACATGAAACCATATTTTTAGTGGTGGAAACATAGACCAAGAGCACCCATTTTATACTAGTTAAGACTAAATATAAGGCACCAGAGATAGCGAGAGTTTTTATTGATGATATTGTGACATTGCATGGAGTGCTTAGGAAGATCATATCAGATAGGGGAGTAGTGTTTACAAGAAGGTTTTGGACTAGTTTCCAAGAAGCCTTAGGAACCCAGTTGAACTTCAAGTACACTACATATCACCCTGAGACAAATGGTAAAATAGAGAAGACTAATCAAATCCTCGAATACATGCTACGGATGTATGTGATGGACTAGCAGAAGAGATGGGAGGAGTTTTTACCCCTCGTGGAATTTGATTACAATAAAAGTTATCAGAGTTCAATCAAGATGGAGCCATTTGGGTTATTGTATAGAAGAACTTACAAAATAATTCTCAGTTGGGACTGACTAGAGGACCAAGTATTAATAGGACCAGAAGTGGTGCAAGAGATGGGACATAAAATGACTATGATTAAGGGGAGGATAAAAGAAGCACAATATCGAAAAAATATTTATGTTGAGACTCATCAGATAGATCAAAGTTATGAAGTGGGAGATAGGGTGTTCCTGAGAGTAAGGCCCCAAAAGAGCTCTATAAGAGTTTGAAAGGGAGACAAATTATCTCCACAGTTTGTGGGATCTTTTGAAACCTTAGAAAGAAAATGGTTAGTGGCATATAGACTTGCCTTACCTCCATCCCTAGTGTGTATGCATGATGTGTTTCATGTTTTTGTTTTGCGTCATTATATTTTAGACCCTTCACATGTTATTGACTTAAGTCATTTGTAGATTTCAGATGAGGGAATGATGATGGCTGAACCAATTCACATACTGGACCAACAAAATTTGCAGCTTAGACGATGGTTATTGGACTATTTTAAGGTCTAGTGGGACAATTATAGTCCTAGTTCAGCCACTTGGGAGGACGCCGAGGAGATGCATCACTGTTTTCCTTATCTATTCCAAGGACTTAGAGACGAAGTCTATTATTAAGATGGGGTGTATGTAGTACCCTACTCTAGTTGACTGAGAATGATATAAATTTTAAAATTATTTAGCCCTAAGGCCCACACTTTATTCTTTGAGGACCTCTAGTTGAAGATCCTGACACATGACTATATTATTAATGGATTTGATAGTTATGTGTGTTCTTTATTGATACTATGATGATGATAGCATTAATGATCATGCATGTTATATATTGATATTACGATGATGATAGCATTAATGGTTATATATGTTTTCTATTGATATTATTGTAGCATTAATCATTCTGCATATTCTCTATTGATATTATGATGATGATATCATTAAAGTATATGTATTCTCTCTATTGATATCATGATGATGATAAATTTTATGGATATGTATGTTTTCTATTGATGTTACAATGATTATAGCTTTGATGGATATGTATGTGATGCAGGAGCATCAAGGGCATTTTATTTTTTATTTGTAAATATGTTAGAAAAGGGGGTGTGACAATTTTTAATATTTTATTAATTAATTTGTTATTTTAAATAAAATAGGAGAAGGTGAGGATTTTGTAAATATCCTTTTATTAATTAAAATGATATGAGAGAATTTGATTAGTTAAGGATATAAAGGGATAAGATTCTAGATAATAGGATTTGTTGAGATATTTTAGTGGTATTGAGATATTAAGGGGATTGAGCATTAAATTAGATCATTTTTAAAATTGTATAAATTCATCAAGCCTCAAAGGCATGAGAGGAGATTGTGAGTGAGTGTGTGTAGAGAGTGAGAGGTTTTCTGCTTGGATGCCTTCAGGCAGTTTGTAAGGGCCACAGATTGTGAATATCAGGCCAAACAAGAGTTTGTAAGTCATTGTTTTGTTTCAGTTTATATGCATTGGTTGATTGATTGATAAATTGTATATTTGTTTCCTGAAGTTCATGGCATTGTTGAATTAATGAATAAATGATCGATGGGCTTGAAATCACATTTATTTTGTGTGAAAACTGCCATGCAAATCATTAAGGGTAAAATGGCGTTAAAATCTCTGTTTGCAAATTAATAGGGCACCGTTCTAAGTGAAAATTTCTGTTGGAAGTCGATTTTAATGTGTGCTTAAGGGCGCAGGCTTGAAATGAAACAGTGGCAACATTTGCAACATTGATGAAATTCGATTTCACATCATTTGTACTGTTATAATGAGTAATAGTCGATATGTTTAGAAGAATGCGCAATACCAGATCTAAATCAGAAGTAGATCCTCATTTCTGTTATGAATTGTGTTGAGCGCTACAAGCAGGATCGATTGCAATTATTTAATGTTGTGAGTCAAGGATCGATTACAATTAGTAATGGTGTGAGTCAGGTTGACAACTGCTGGTTTGAAAAGCGTTGAAATAACTTCTACGTGCAGTGAAAGGATCTGGAATTATGAAACTAATTTGATTTATTTATGGTGTAAAGAAGAGTCCATTTCATATTTTTCAAACAGAATCTACGTTTGTGAGAAAAAATTCGTAGAAGAAATGCCGGAAGGGTGTTGGAAGGACTGAGCAACCAGTAATTGAATGTGTAGAAGAATTTCTGGGTAAGTGAAGTTTAAATGTTTTTGAATTGCATTGTTGTCAATGCAAATTTACTGATCTACGTTTTCCAGAGTTTTGAATCAGTTCAATTTGTGTTGAGTTTGGGGAATAAAATTTGAATTAAAACATTCATGTGGTTGGATAGTATAATAAGCATGGGAATTTCATTTTATGAGCTTGATAAGCAGATTGGGAAAAATTGCATTTTAAATATTTGGTACAAAAATAATGAGCTAGAAGGTGAAGTCCATAGATTGATTCAAATGGGTAAGATATGATGGGGTTGCATAAAGCTATAATGCATTGCCAAACTCAGTCTTAATGCATAGGGCATTTGTTTGGTTAAAATTTGATTGTGAAATAAACTCTGATCTTAAAAGGCGCATGTACAAGGTTGGACTTTGGATTGAATGATGTTTATTTGATATGAAAGCATCTAAACTGGGATTGTAAATGCACATTGTAATTTGGGATGATGTGAATGTTGAATTGATTGCATTTCATTTGATTTGAAATGAGGGTTAATGCATGAGTTTTAATACAATGGCTGAAGAACCTTGTGTGATGAGAAAATGGTTTCCATAAACCATAAAGTGATGAACCAAAGGTTATTGGCTTCAAGAATGGTTGTGTGAACTTGTATTTAAAGGATTGCCAGATGAAGCTTTTAGAAAATTATATGGAATTGCCTAATGAATGGTATGATTGAAATTGATTTGGAATTAAATTTTGTATGTATGTGAAATTAAAAGCTTCCGCACATTTATTGAAAATTGCCATGTATTGAAGTGAATTGGGCAATTGTTTGAGGCACATGTTTTTATATGCATGAGTTGAGGAGATCCTGGGTAATGCAGGCTAGCCCTGCATCATTTTTGGTATCAGAGCTTGGCTTTGTTGAGATTGAAGAATGTTTGTTTTTTAATGAAGACAGAAGGTTTTGTTGAAGAACTGAAATGTATTTTTGAATATGTGATGAATGATTGAAAGGAAAATCAGATTTCTAAATCTGATATGCAAACTACACAAGTGAACAGGATTGCAGGGAGGAAAAGATCATGCAAGATCTTAAGAGGTGAGATGATTTTTCTGATTTGAAATTTGTAAATGCAGTTTATGGTTGTAGAGAAGATGATGGCAGTGAACCTGGCATTCAGCTAAAGGCTGGATAAGGAGGACAATTGCAGTGTCCTGAAGAAGAAGGTGAGTTGAAGAGATAGCCCAGAGAGAGAGCAGAGGAAAGTGCTCAAAAGGTTCCAGAGGCAGTGAACCAAGTACTTACCAAAAGACTGAGTGAGGAGAGCTTGGTGAGGTAAGTGGCAGCAGAAGAGATTGCTGTCGTAGAGGCTAGTGCAACTCATGGTGAGTGATAAACTCATGGAGAAGATGATCATGGAGGATCAGAGAAGAGGTTCAGAGAAATTCCACATAGGTGAGATGACTGATGAGGTCAGAGAAATAGAGATTGCCGTAATAAAGGTACAATTGCAGGTACTAGAAGAATGGTTGCAAGAGCAGGAAAACCAGAATAGAAAATGGCTCTTTCCACTGAAGGGAAAGAGAGTGATTTGGCGACAATTGCAGAGGAGGTTGAGGCAAATTGTGATTGCCTTGTTGAAAAAGCAACTTAGAGTTCTTGAGCCAGAGATGGAATTTGAAGATTCCACACGCAGATATGTTCAAAGGAAAATGTTGGAGGAAGCAGTCAAGACTGAAAAGTCTTGTGGTTTTAAAACTGATGAGTTGTGTGTGTTTGCAGGTACAGTACAGGGAGATGAGCAAGCTTTAGAGTTTGTTCAGGAGAGAGAAGAGTTGAATCTGAAGGCTGTTCAGATCGATGATGAGATAGCAAGATATTAGAAGGGAATGAAGACAGAGGAAGCAGAAAATGATAAGTACTCTGAAAAAAGAAAGCAGTGATGCTTTTGTTGTTACAGTACAAGAGAAAATTCTTGTGGATGCTGAAGAAGAGAAGCAGTCTGCAGCGCAGATAAGGGAAGTAACAGCTGATACTGTTGAACATTTTATGCAAACTGAAAGTTTATGTATGAATGCAGGTGATGATGATATGCATCAGCATTGCTACAGATAAATTGCATTGTTGGAATATTTGTTGATCAATTCAGAGTATGATAGAAAGATTGCAGCAGACGAAAGAGTTCAGTACAGTGAACAAGAGCAGAACGACATCTTGGAGACAGATGGAAAGAAGGCGAGACTAGCTGACAGTCTCATGGTGAATGCAAATCAACATATTGATGTGCTGACATAAGAGTTGGGAAGGAACTCAGAGCAACATACTGAAGTGTTGCCAGAGGAAGCTGAGGAGAAAGCCAGTAAATATTTTCTGAGTCCTGAAGAAGACTTGGAGCTGCAGAGAGAAAACTTGGTGACTGAATCGACAAGTGAGACCAGTGGGTCTTGTGATTTTAATGCTGACAATTTGATTGTGGTTACAGGTGAGAAAGAAGACAGTCCATCATTTGGAATTGTCTTGGAAGAAGAAGAACTGTTGCAGGTTGAAGATGAGACAATCATGTCTCCTATGCAGAAGCTTGTTACCGTGGGTGACAAGGAAGAGTTGGCTTGTCTGTATGGCCAAGAAAAGACTGGTGGACAAAATTTTGGAGCTGCTACAGTGATAGAAGGTGAGACTACAGTGTTTGAAGAACTTGATCCGATTGCCAGAATCAATCAAGATGTTGATGGACAATTACTGAAGATTGTCGAAAGGGAATATGAAGATTATGCTGGAGTTAATTTGCAGCATGTTGATGAAATGCTTGAGGAGAAAGGGCTGAAATGTTTGCTGGAACCAGAGAAAGAAATTGCAGATGAAATTGCAGATGATGAGCAAAGGAATGTTGTAGAGGGATAGGAAGTTTGGGAGGCCGCAACATGTGGAGCAACATGTTTTATTGAAGATGCTGGAAAAAATCAGCATACAGAGGATATACTGGACAGAGAAATTGAGTTGATAAGGAGGTTAATGATAAAAACATCCCAGAGAAAGACAACAACAAGAAAGAAAAGGAAAGACAACAAGAGAAAGACAGCGAAAGATTGCAAGAGAAAAACAAGTGGAGCATTACAGCACAAAATATGGAAACCTGGAGGACAACATCAGATAACAACAGTAGTAAAGCAATTGACAAGCAAGGAAAGATTACAAAATAAAATTTGGGATCCAGGAGGAAATAATTATCCAGACTTATGACCAGGTGGTCATGAATTTTCTTACATGGGGAGTCTGATGCAGGAGCATCAAGGGCATTTTTTATTTGTAAATATGTTAGAAAAGGGGGTGTGACAATTTTTAATATTTTATTAATTAATTTGTTATTTTAAATAAAATAGGAGGAAGTGAGGATTTTGTAAATATCCTTTTATTAATTAAAAGGATATGAGAGAATTTGGGTAGTTAAGGATATAAAGGGATAAGATTCTAGATAATAGGATTTGTTGAGATATTTTAGTGATATTGAGATATTAAGGGGATTGAGCATTAAATTAGATCATTTTTAAAATTGTATAAATTCATCAAGCCTCAAAGGCATGAGAGGAGATTGTGAGTGAGTGTGTGTAGAGAGTGAGAGGTTTTCTGCTTGGATGCCTTCGGGCAGTTTGTAAGGGCCACAGATTATGAATATCAGGCCAAACAAGAGTTTGTAAGTCATTGTTTTGTTTCAGTTTATATACATTGGTTGATTGATTGAGAAATTGTATATTTGTTTCCTGAAGTTCATGGCATTGTTGAATTAATGAAGAAATGATCGATGGGCTTGAAATCACATTTATTTTGTGTGAAAACTGCCATGCAAATCATTAAGGGTAAAATGGCGTTAAAATCTCTGTTTGCAAATTAATAGGGCGCCGTTCTAAGTGAAAATTTCTGTTGGAAGTCGATTTTAATGTGTGTTTAAGGGCGCAGGCTTGAAATGAAACAATGGCAGCATTTGCAACATTGATGAAATTCGATTTCACATCCTTTGTACTGTTATAATGAGTAATAGTCGATATGTTTAGAAGAATGCGCAATACCAGATCTAAATCAGAAGTAGATCCTCATTTCTGTTATGAATTGTGTTGAGCGCTGCAAGCAGGATCGATTGCAATTATTTTAATGTTGTGAGTCAAGGATCGATTACAATTAGTAATGGTGTGAGTCAGGTTGACAACTGCTGGTTTGAACAGCGTTGAAATAACTTCTACGTGCAGTGAAAGGATATGGAATTATGAAACTAATTTGATTGATTTATGGTGTAAAGAAGAGTCAATTTCATATTTTTCAAACAGAGTCTACGTTTGTGAGAAAAAAGGCGTAGAAGAAATGCCGGAAGGGTGTTGGAAGGACTGAACAACCAGTAATTGAATGCGTAGAAGAATTTCTGGGTAAGTGAAGTTTAAATGTTTTTGAATTGCATTGCTGTCAATGCAAATTTACTGATCTGCGTTTTCCAGAGTTTTGAATCAGTTCAAGTTGTGTTGAGTTTGGGGAATAAAATTTGAATTAAAACATTCATGTGGTTGGATAGTATAATAAGCATGGGAATTTCATTTTATGAGCTTGATAAGCAGATTGGGAAAAGGCGCATTTTAAATAATTGGTACAGAAATAATGAGCCAGAAGGCGTAGTCTAGAGATTGATTCAAATGGGTAAGATATGATGGGGTTGCATAAAGCTATAATGCATTGCCAGACTCAGTCTTAATGCATAGGGCATTTGTTTGGTTAAAATTTGATTGTGAAATAAACTCTGATCTTAAAAGGCGCATGTACAAGGTTGGAATTTGGATTTAATGATGTTTATTTGATATGAAAGCATCTAAACTGGGATTGTAAATGCACATTGTAATTTGGGATGATGTGAATGTTGAATTGATTGCATTTCATTTGATTTGAAATGAGGGTTAATGCATGATTTTTAATACAATAGCTGAAGAACCTTGTGTGATGAGAAAATGGTTTCCATAAACCATAAAGTGATGAACCAAAGGTTATTGGCTTCAAGAATGGTTGTGTGAACTTGTATTGAAAGGATTGCCAGATGAAGCTTTTAGAAAAGTATATGGAATTACCTAATGAATGGTATGATTGAAATTGATTTGGAATTACATTTTGTATGTATGTGAAATTACAAGCTTCCGCACATTTGTTGAAAATTGCCGTGTATTGAAGTGAATTGGGCAATTGTTTGAGGCGCATATTTTTATATGCATGAGTTGAGGAGATCCTGGGTAATGCAGGCTAGCCCTGCATCAGTATGTTTCCATTGATGTTATTATTATGATAACCATGATGGATGTATCCCCTACGTTAGCTACTTACATTATTTTTGGTTCACAATGAACAACGATGTGAATGACTAGGTCACGTTGATGATGATACTATGATAATGACTAACAATGAGAAACTTTGTTACTGATGATTATTGAGTATTACAAGAAACCACCAGAGGCACTCACATATGATGAGTTGACGACATCTATTTTGATGGAAATTAATATTTTTTCTTTGAAATTATAAGTCCAATTTGAAACTTTCTATATATATATACTTTGATGATATGTTAGTGGCTATAGGAATAGGTTAGTTTCTTGGCCGATTGACTAACATATGGGTGATTGGGTTGTACGATTGGATGGAATGACATGGGAGGGGTGGGGCAGTGTCCCTCATCTCACCAACTAGCACTCCCGACGTGACTTAGGCTATAAAGGTCGAAACACCTTCGCCTTGAAGATCACGATGTCATGGGGGAAAGTCCCAAATTCGGGTTGCTCACGAGGATTTTTCAGGGGGGGGGGGCAGCAAGGAAAATTCCTTGATCCCCAACACCATTAGTCTCACTATAGCATGTGACATACGAGATGATAGCGACCTCTATTGTTACACCTATAATTTCCTCTCGTAGCCACTAGATGATTCAAGGGAAAGTGGTGTGGCACCCTTCAATATTCAAGGGAAGTTCTTGAAGGGCACGACCAACTTTGCACCCTTGTAATCACAAATAAACTATTAGGCATGACACCCTTGGATCTTCAAGGGAATTTCTTAAAGGGAACGAACAAATTGTCACCGTTGGAATTATTATAAATAATTAATAAATATAATAAAGATATAAAAACCCTACAAATTCACATCAAGTGGTAACTAAAATTAGAATGGATACAGTTAAATCAAGAATAAACTTGGGGTAAGGAGAGAATAGGAAGAAATAAAATATTTTATGTTGAGAACTCTACCCTTACTATGTTGGAAAATATTAGGTAGATAATGTACATAAGTAACCTAATTAGGTAAAGGGGGAAAAGGGGGTATAGAGTTAAGTATAAATATTAATCCTAAAATAGTTAAACTTCATTAGGATAGTAAGGTGGTGAATTAAAATAAGATTAATAAATTAAATTTTAGAGAAATTTAGAGAACCTCCATGTGGCAAGAGACAACATAAGAATATTCATCTAAGAGGAACTTGAGTTAAATTAAGAAGTAGTTTGGGGAACAAATATTAGACTTACCAATTGACTTCAGTAATGAACAAAAATTAAGGAGTAGAAAAATGAGATCAAGAGACAAATAGGAGAAGAAATAGGAATTGTTTTGGGGTGAGGAAAAATATTATTTAAAAATTAAAATTGAAGTAAATAATTTTGGATATCATTGGTGAGAGGGTGACACATGGGTGGGTGAATAATCAAAATTTTGAATTAATAAAAATAATTAATTATGCATGAAATTCCAAATGTCATCTATGAAGCCTCCTATAAAAGAAGGGGCAAGCCATGGGAGAAGGGAATTTTTTTTACCTTATTGCTGGATGGATGAGGCTATGTCACTGTAGTGGCTATGAGCTATAGTTGAGTTTGGTGAGGTAGAGGACTTTAGAGTGGGGAATCTTGAGCCAAGGAGCGCTTACCTCTATCATCTAACACATTTCCTCCATTGTACAACCCCATTGCATCTCGGGGGTCCGCGATGAAGGATAATACCCAAGGAGTAGGCTGGGAGGTCAACTGGTGACTCACTACATTCACAGTAAGCACGAAAACTTTCATACTTGGAAGCAGACGACAACAAGGGAGTGCAATTAGCGGAAATTCAAGGTTGAATCTCCTATCCTGGTGAACAGTACCCATGTTATTTATAATGTTCTTTTATGACTTCATCGTGCCTATAATTAACATGTAAAATAGAAGTATGTGTAATGAAGCTAAATTCATGGATGTTTGATTTAAGTGTTTAATATCTCTGAGTTCCCAATGTTGTACTCTTATGGTTGCATTCCTAGTTTACTGTATTATTCTTATGGTTTTATATAAAAAAGAAATATAAAAAATAAAGCATAGGGTTGGTCCCTTCATTGGTTCCCACCAGGTCTTAGGTTCAAACCTCATATGAAAGTGTTGAGGATGGGAGCCACCTTTGCAGAATTAAACAATCCCAAGAGGTATCTAAGCTTGAACAAGCTTCACATAATCCTAGTGATAACATCCCATTGGGGGGAATCTTGAGCTAAGGAGTGCTTACCTCTATCAGCTAGCACATTTCCTCCATTGGACCACCCCACTATAGCTCGGGGGTTCACGGGGAAGGATAGTACCCAAGGGATAGGCCGGAAGGTCAACTAGTCGGTCACTACATTCAGATTAAGCACATAAACATTCATACTTGGAAGTAGAAAAAAACAAGGGAGTGCAAGTAGAGGCAAGTCAAAATTGAATCTTGTCTCCTGGTGTACGATACCTATGCTATTTATAATGTTCTTTTATATTAATTTATTTTTCCTATAATTAACGTGTAAAATAGATGTATGTGTAATGAAGTTAAATTCATGGATGTTTGATATAAGTGATTAATATTTTTGAGTTCCCAATGTTCTGTGTGTATGGTTGTATTCCTAGTTTACTGTATTATTATTATTGTTAAAAAAAGAAGAAAAAAAAGCATAGGATTGGTCCCTACACTTGGTATTAGATCTTAGATTCAACCTCTAGGACCTATGGACCCTTTGAAACTTACTTTTCATGAGTGTCATGTAATATCCCAAAATCGGGACAGCTCAGCAAGGCTGCTGAAATAATGCTCTCCCAGCAACATGAACCATAAAATAATGAAATAAACCCTTGGATCCTATATATTGATCAATAAACAACCTAAATCCAAGAATAGAGATGAAACAAATCAAACTAGGTGGGTTAAATAGACCTCCCACACTAGTGTAGTTGAAATTGACTAAAAACCCCAAATACAACAACACAAGAATTTCTGCATAAAAGGATCTGCGTAGTCTAAGAGAGGGTTTACTCATAAAAATGGTAGAGACAAATAGATCTGGAATTTTATTAAAAAATATGCTCAGAAAATGAGATCTAGTCTCCTTTATACAAAATACAAGAGAACCCGGCAAGGGTTTCTTGTCAAACACTCTGCATACAAAATGTGATATTCAAAAATTTACTGAATCACCAATGCAACACTGAAGCATAAGAGTGTAGAAGGCTGAAATATGTATTATCTTATGTAGATCCCTTAAGGTCTTCCTTCCATGAAAGAATGAACCTCTCAATCACAAGAAAACACTGCAACAGAGCCACTAGACCATGAACTGATTGTTGCATCATTCCCTAGCTGGAACAGTGCTGGGAATGTAGGGAAAATGTGTGGTATACTACCATATATCTGAAATAAGCTTTGGAGCTCTCCAAAAAAGTCTCTCAAGTGAATGAAACCTTCCTCCAATGAGAAACTAGCTTAGAAACCATGATTCCAATCCCTTCCACTACTGCACCCAGCAACACTACACAATCTCCGGCAAAAATGCGCTAATGAAGTTGGCTGAAGCTTGGCCTGAAAACCTGATGTGGAATGATGAATACAAACTCTCCCAATGAGGCTCCCAAGGAGAGAGGTGGGATTCCCGCTGAGGAACACCCGGTGCTAAATAGAACTACAACCTTGCTAAGTAGCAAAGGCAACAACAAGTCTTGGCAGACAAGAATAACAAACTAAAACACAAAGAATAATGCTACCACACTTTTCCTTAAACAAGATATGAGTTTTTTTTTCCCTTGGCCCCACTCAATTAGGTCATCTCTATCCAAAGATACCTCTCCCTCCAAAATTGCGTTATTTCTTCTTGGATTCCTCCTCCTCCACAATTGCGTTGTTGACTTAGTCAAAGTGGACTGAATCAACTTGATTTTATCCCTGTTCACACATGGAGGTGTTTTATTAAGCTAGAAAGAGTGTCTCCCTTTTCACACTTGGAGTGTTTTGTCCTCCTTAGGAGACTTATGGGATTTTCTACCCATTTATTCATCGGCTAGAGCTGCTGCTAACTCTAATGTTCCATTTAGCTTTGAGGCTAAAATTTTGGAACATTACATGTCACCATGAATTATCATTAAGATAAAAATTCTCATTAAGAAAAAAATAGAAAGAAAGAAGAAATTTCATATTAAAAAAAAAAATTCCTTACAGTAGGAAGTAATTCTATCTAAATGTTTATGCGTGATAACATAAAAGTGAAAAAAAAATGACTACTTCAACCATCTCTTGAAAGCGGATCAATTCTATTATTGTTAAGATGTGTTATTCACGTATAAGGTTGTTGAAGTAGTAGCTTTCAGAAAATATTTACTAAGCAATATCTATTAACCATTTTATTGCTCCAGAATTTTTCTTACTAATCATGACATGAGATATTAATATACCTTTAACTAGGTTTCAAGGATAAAGGGAAATCACTTTGATATTTTCAAACAAATAGACTGAGACATTTTAGTTTGCAAAGGATCAGATTGGGGTGCATTTTTAGTAGGTTATGTTTTCATCCCTTTTCGTATGGTCCATCTATGTTCGCAAAGTTGAGCAATGATTACTTTCTTTCAAAGCCTGTTGAAAACATTCTACATCAAACAATCAAATTGTGTATATTTAAATCTAAAAAGAATTTCACTTTTAAGTTTTCCCTATATCGATTATCATAGTCGTGGGTATAATCTATCAATACAACAACCTCAAACAATTGGATCATATATTAATATATCAAAAGAAAACTAAACAAAAAGTAACTGCCCAAAAATGTATTGGTTCCCGTCCTTGCACAAAACTGTACTGGTTCCCCTTCCTGTACGTTTTGAAGGATTTGATGAGGGCATATACCTTTCTTCAGCAAGCGCAACATGATGGCCCTCCCGCTCTTTCCAAGAAATTTCTTCATATCAATTTCTTCATCAATCAACGAATGAAAAACGTTAACGTTTGTTCTCATATATGATGTCATTTTCATTCTACTCAATCTCAACCTTGTGAGTCCTCTTGATAGAAAATTTTTATCGTTGCTTGGTTCTTGTTAGTATGAATCTTAATTCCAAGCGTACGAAAAAAGAACACTTTATCTGTGCATAACAAACATCCCTAATAGAAAAGATGGTTGCCAATATCTTCAGATCTGTAGTTAGGTGATCAAGATAAAAGTTGTGAAAATCTAGATCTATGCATTAGAAGACATTAAACAGTAGAAAAAACAAGATTTACTCCATGCATCTAATAGACAAGACGAGAATATGTTGAATGAATTTTTTATTAAAGGGCACCTGGGAGGAAAACACATGAGGGTGTTCTCAGTTCTCCTCAATGGGATGGGTTCTTATAAGTCCTTAGCACTTCATATCTAAAATTCCTCTCTCTTGATGGTGTAGAAAACCCAGACAAAAATGGTAGAAAAATATGACTATGATGGTGGATCAATAGTCAGACGAAAAGTATAGATCTAGAGTGATTTTTAGGCAATAAAAGGTGATAAATGAATGGAAAAACCCTTCTATTTATAACAAAATATTGAGTTAGTCTAGATATTGGTGCATAATTAAAATATTATTAACCAAATCAAGATCCAACTTTTATGGAATATTTTATTGTATTTGTTGGAGGGAAAAGGAATTTGGCTTGGGTCAAATCCCTTTATTTGTAAATAATAAATAAATAAATGATTTATTTATCATTTTAAGGATGTGGTTGAGTAATAATCAAATAAATAATGATTTATTTAATTATTTAAGGGTGATTTAGTCATATTTAACAAGGAATATTATTTAAATACGGTTTAAATAATTATTCTTAGAAAATAATAAGATAAATAATGATTTATCTAATTAATTTCCTTGTTTTGGGTTAAATAAAACCAGGAATATTCATTAAACTGCTGTTTAACTAATTATTCCTTGAGGATAATCAAACAAATATAGATTTATTTAATATTTCCTCATGGGGTTTCCTGTTTAGACCATAAACAACTTAATAAAGGTGGTTTTCTAAGTTATTTTTCATAGTGAATACAATTGCACTTAGGGTAAAATTGGTCTTACATGGTGTACTTGGGTCCATCTAATAGCAATGTGTTAGATGACCAAAAAATGGTGTAATAGTTCTGGCATCGGGAAACTCATCGTCAACATTTTTCCTTCTAATTCTCCTCAGTTACAAGCTTTGTTAATGCTATGAGTGCATTTTGATCCCTGGAAATAGTAACATTCATAGGAGGTGGGGCAGAGCTAAATCCAGATATAGCTGATTAAAATTTTGATTTGAATCAAATTATTAGATCCTATAATAACCAATTACTCCAAATATGGTCAACTGAAGTTTCAGTCACATTGATCGATATCTTAAATTACGATATCAAGTAACAACCAATTACTCTAAATCTAGTTAAATGTAGTTAACTGAAGTCTTTGTTTTCTGGATCTATATTTGTAATTACCATATTCCCGTAGCTTCTTAATATAGGATAATCATATATAATATTCATATCACTATCAGTGAGAATGGTGTGTTTTCACACCACCACTGCAGTTTCTTAAAATTTGTTCTTCGTTTCTTCATTGCTTCTCCGATTCCTTAAAATGGTATCACAAGAAAGTTGTTCTTCGTTCTTCCATTGTACTTAATTTGATTGCTGGAAATTGTATTGAGTGCCATTGAAACAGTTTCTATGGGGAATTAATGAAAACATAATAGTTACCATATTTACGTAACAACCACACACACAGATGCATATATGGTCATCAATAAAATTTTGAAACTGAAAAATAAGGGAATAAATGAATATTAGTTTATTACATTTGACACTCGTTTACAAAATTCATATATATTAACAATGGAGTTTAAATGTAATCCAATTAACACACACACACACACACATATATATAAACAATGCTTGGAAAAGATTCATACTGTGTTGCTAAAGCTTCATAATGTAACTATAGACCTGGATTGTAGTTTAAAAAAAAAAATTGAAATGGAAGGATATTTGAGGGTAATTCTTATTAAAAGAACAAGTTATCATACACTATTATTACTAGAGAGGTTGAGTTACCAGTTGGATGTTTAGGAGATGATGATGAGCCGAGTTAAATAATGTATTTATAAAAATATTTTACACTAAAGTGCAACTTGGTCATATAGTTGGGTTCTTTTAAACACAACATCATAATTTTCCTACCATAAATTGTTCAATAACTATGATAAATCTACATATTTACATTTTTACTCATAGAGTTAATTTATGCAAATAATTTCATAAAGAATGGTGGGAAATAACTCTTGGTATATTTTCTTATTTACCGGAAGGGAAATAATGTCCCAAGTAACTCTTGCACTAATTCCTATGACAATCCAACCATCTAAATTACATGATTGTAATAGTTTAATATTCTCAGAATCATTACATTCATATAATTATTTAATTATTTTTCCATATAAATAACAGAATTTATTATTATACATTCTTCATTATTAACACTTGTTCTTAGATATCTTATGTATTAAGGTATAATATTGTATCATACCATACACTTTTAAATATACAAGCACATATATATAAATATTATTAATGCAATTTTAAATTATCCATAGTTTGGAATTGGCATCACTATCATACATGCATGTAATTTAATAATTACCATATTCTAGTCGTATGTGATATAACCCAATATATATCAGTGCTTATAATTAACATTAGAGTTTTACTTCCATTATTGAAATCATAAAACATTAGAAACTTATTATCTCTCCCTCTTTACTAATGACAATCTTAGTTTATGTTATGATAATGCTACCAACCACCTCTATCATTTACATGACATAATGTATTCTAAGCCTAATATGATGAGTTAGATTGATTATATCCTTGATTGGAGCTGAGAAACAATCAAGTCAAAGGGAAATAAGGAGTCCCTTTTCCTGATCCGAGGCACCGAATGAGAGTGGAAGCTGGAACCAAGGTACACCGCCCTCTAGACCTGTCGTCTGGAATGAATGAGCTGATGTCGACAGAAGGAGGTCCGCCATAGGTGAGGCAATAAGGGATCCTCAACTAAGGCACGAGAGAAAATAGTAGAGCGACTGAAAGACTGACATCAATGATGATGATGAAATGGAGGGTACTAAGTAGCGAACGGACGACTTCCCTTGTTAGAGAATAAAGGGCATGGATGACATGGCAGCGAATGACACAACATCGTGAGGGATAGGGGACAGTGGGAGTGAAGGCCATAATGTGCGACATGAGAGAGGGACCAAGAAATGAAGGATGGAGGACTATAGAGGGATGCAAAGGGACTCGGGATAGACTCCATGAATGCAATGATGACTCAACTCAGATTCTCTAAAGGTGACTCGATGGTGCTGCCACACAGAAAAGGTCCAATGGGGACCATAACATCATGAGTACAAGATGGTAACTCACGACGAAAGTAGACACAAGCATGGACAAGTATGGAGGCAAAGTGGTGCCCCCAGTACAAGTGTTGCAAGTGAATAAATTCGATTTTGAAAAGGGGTGAAGTGACGCTTCTCGGAAAAAATGTGTCCTAGTGGAGTATCAAATCACTAAAAACTAACAGATACCCATTTGAGGGCTCGGTGAGAGCTTTCCAATAGTATAGATAGTTTAGTAAACGGAGCTACGGTTGGGTCATAGCAGGCAAAAGAAAAAATAGGGGTTTCTCTTTTAATAAGGCATTTTCCCTCCAAATTCACTCATTTTCATGTGGAGCTATGGTGAATGTAGAGAGGAGAGAAGACCCTAAATCTTGCAGCAATCGTAGCAGAAAAACCGACCGTTGGAATCAAGATCCATCAGTTGCAGGTAAGAGGCCTAACCCTACTCTTTCTTTTTAGTGGATAGAAAGTTTATATTAGGTCCCCAGGGCTCAGGAACAAACCTGTGCTCCTCTTCACGGCTGGGTCGCACTTTTTGGGGCAAAAAATGCGACCTGGGTAGTAGGTTTTGAGAAAAAAACTGCGACCTGTCCTAGGTTTGGGCCTTAAAAGTGTGACCTGTCAGGGAGGGGTTTTTCTGTACTATTTTTTGGCTGAGTACTGGGTTTTTATGATGAGATACAGTATTTCCTATCTGTATACTGACAAATATGATGGTTTTGTGCATATATGGTAGAATTACAGATCAACTAGAGAGAGAGAGACCTGGGTGCATTGCGGTCGGAGATCCGAGAGGATTAAGGTGTCCATAGTGCACTGGCCAGCTTTGGGGTTCTGAAGTTTGTGGAGAACCATTTGATGAGAGATGGAGAGCCCTTATTGGCCCGGATTGTCAGCTATTGGGACCTCAATCATGAGGTCTTTATAGTGTAAGGGCACCGGATCAAGTTGACAGTCAAGGATATATATTTTATGATTGGTCTCCCACCACTTGGGATGGTAGGGAATACTCAGCCAGTATTACCGCGGGGGAGGAACATCATAGATTTTGTAGAGCGCCATTATAGACCAAGTCTCCAAGTCAAGGGGAATCAGATACCCATCGAGGATTTGGAGAGGTTAGAGACCCGTGCTGTGGCCGCAGCGGTACTGCGGATCCTGGGCAACCAGGAACTCCATCACATCACTGGAGGGTAGATAATGCTTGTGGAGAGTGTTTTGAGTGGGACCTACTATGGGTGGGACTAGATGATGCTGTCATCGTTGAAACAAAAATTGTCACTATGTAAGTGGCAAGTGAACCATGACTATGCATATGGTACAGTTTTGTGCTCGTTCTTCTTTGAGAAGATTCTGACCCTTCGACCTCGCATACAACTCCAAGATGGGGGCCTGAGAGAGCCTAGGATGCACCGGTGGGGGCGAATAATATGCAGAGGAGGAGGTGGGGCAGTTGGACGGGTGTTCCGACCCAAGTTCTTTGCTCATTGGGATCATATGCCACTGTATATAGACGACTATCCCTATAGCGGGATGAGTTATTGTGGGGACCCAGATCTACCACTGCCGCCTGGTCGAATATGGGGACTTTATGGTAAGTGACAAATTGCTAATATTTTATGTGCATGTAAAGGTCTAGAATATTGTATGTGATATTGATTCTTTCACTTTTGGTATGCAGATATAGTACTGGTAAAATCGGTCGGATATATGGGACAACCTGCAGTATCAGGGACCGTAGGACCTAGTGGAGCGAGGGCGCAGCAAAATGAGGATGCAGTAGCCCTCCTGGAGGACATCCGTTATAGATGTGAGAAGCTTCTGACCGATGTTTCAGAGCATGGTTGGTATGACTTAGATGAACAGTACATAGAGCCATGTATTGGTCTACCCTTTGAATGGCGAGGGGTCATGTGGCGCATGGAAATGGTCGGAAAGGGTATGCATGATCTACGAGTTGCGGGAGTAGAGCCATTGGCTCAGGATCCTCCAGATAAGGATTAGTGTGTAGGGGCAAGTGGTGCCCCCAGTTTTGATTTTTTGTAACATGCTATGGGCATGTCATATGTATCCGAGTAGATGGACTCGAAAACATTTTATACGACACATATTATGGATATGCATCGTTGTCATATTTTAATGTTATTGTCTTGTGTTAAATGTGTGTGCTAAATGAAAATCTAGCATATGGTTTGCAATGCTATCTACATAGTGATTTTGTGCTCTAGGTACATAACTAAAAGTAATGATTTCAAATTCATGCATCAAAAGCTTCACTCGTAAGTATCTTCTAAAAAGCATAGGATTATGCACACGATAGACACCATTCAATTGCATGACAAGAAGCAGGGAATCCAAACGAACATGAAGGTGGAGGATGTAATGTGAAAGTGAATTAGCTAATAAACCCCGCACTGCATCATATTCAGCCTGATTATTGGTAGCAGTACCAATGCATACACCATTCGAGAGAACAAGTGAATGCAAGGGGGTAAAAATGGCCCAACCTGCCGAGGCTAGATTCTGGGAGTAGCGACTTGCACTATTGGTAAAACCGATATAAGGTGTGGATGGGGGGTCTATATGAAGGGTGCCGTAAGACAATAAATGGGAGAATGATGAACAATGTTGGCAACCTAAGCGCAAAGTATAAATCGAACGCACTCCGCGGAAGGGAGTGATCTGGGTAGGATATCTACTACTCACATGTTGATGGTGAGGTGGAGTGTGGAAGCTACCAGAGGTGTAGCTTGTGCTCAGGCCGTGTAAGTCACCATAGGTATAGATGATGGCATCCCGTTTATGGGCGGGAAAGATGAAGTCAGGGGTGGACATGGCTGCAATGATGTCATCATCACAAAAGAAGGCGGAATGACTAGAGGAAGGGAGACCACATGACGCGACGAAGCTACTTGACTCATCATCATGAGAAGAAAGGTTCACATGCGCATCATCACGGGGGATGATGTAAGAACAAGTAGATAAGGGATCTACTCATGTTTAGCCCAAGGTGATTGCTGAAGGGAGGTCAAGCGAAAAAACAGGAGAAGATTCAGAGGGAGCTTCCGCCGAGGGTCTCATGGATGATGATAGGTAGAGGATGGTGGCCGCATGCTCCGACATCTTGACATCATGAGGGGGAATGTCAATAGGAGTGGGTAAATCCTTAGTCTGGCCTGCAGCATACTGTGCAAGCACGGGAGAAGAAGATTGGTTATGTTCAATCTCATACTCCCGAACTACCTCTAAAGAGGCACGGTAATGTGTAAGGCAGGGACAATGATGAGAGTATTGGCCATGGAGATCACACAAAGCACAAGGTTGGTTGGTGTGAATATTCTTGGTGTTCTTGGCTGCAGTCGAGGAAGAAGAAGAGGTTTCAGGGACCGTAGACTCAAGGAACATGACTTTAACCATGGGCTTGATGCAGGGCAACTCGGGACAGGTATGGGTGGCATGACCGACAACATCAAACAAAGCATAGGGATTTGGAGGCAGAGGAGGCACAGGGTCAGTCGGGGCGGCCTTGTCCTTTGAGGCCCTTTTGCGAGCTTTTCCCTTCTTACCCAAAGCGGTCGCAACAGGAGGTGGTTCCTGTTGAGGTGGTTGAGGCACTGTTGCAGCGAGAGAAGTCATGGGGACTTGTTAAACAAGGGTCAAAGCAAGATAAGGTTTAGGTTGACCTGGCGAGGTAGCGACTAGAGGATCAAGGTACCAGACGGGAATCCCAAGGGTCAAGTTAGGAAGAGAGAGGGTGGCCATGACAGGTGCCGTATAGACAGCTCGTGGGGGAGCTAGGAACGGTATCTGACCGGAGGGGTAATGGCCAGGCGGGACAGCTCCTAAGTGGTTTAGGCCTAGAGGAACCGTTCCAGGCGGGTAATAAGGCTCGTGAGTACAAGCTGAAGGGCCTAGAGGAGGAGGTCCAAAAGGCTGAATCGAAGGGCTAGGAGAAGGCTGCGAAGGTTGAGGAGGCTGCTGACTAGCCGAGGTGGGCCGCTTGAGAGTAGCCCGAGACGATTGCATCATGAAAAAATTTGATGAGCTGGGATTAGAGACAAGAGGAGGAAGACTAGGGAATGTACCAAGCAATGAGGAATATTTATAGACTCTGGCTGAAACACTGGTCCGAGGATCGACGGTTTGTTTTTTGGCCACCGAAGATATAGTGGACTCAGGGGAGGTCTGAGACTTCAGTTCGTAATATGTCAACTGGTCAATGGTGATTATATTTTTGTTATGAGGGAAAGACATCTTGCGGTGAACCACGGAAGGAAAAGCTGACATAACATAAGTGTAGCTACGACCCAATAGAATGTTGTAATCTAAGGGGGAATCTATGACTTCTATGTCAACGTAAATAGTCTTGCCTACAATAGTAATAGGAAAATTGCGGAATAATCCAATGGGATGGGAGGCATGGCCATCCCACGCTCGGGGAGTGATCCTGTAAGGAGCCAACTCAGGTGATCCATGTTGCTTCCAAACCGAAGCAGACAACACATAGGTGGATGTCCTCTCATCAATAATGCATCAGGAAACGTTGGTGTTCCGGACCTTAACTGGGATTTGGAAAGCGAAGGAATCTAGGAGAGGAGGATGCTCTGATCGGTCAACATCAAAGACAATCAATCGATCGTCAGAAGGATCTACAATTCCCACGGCAGATAGTAGATATTTTATTTGTCAAGGGCACGACTGGAGGAGTTCCAGCATTGAAATGGCAGCAGGAGATTGTGCCAGATCATCTACTATGCTATAAGAATGGGCAGCTTTGCCAGAAGAAGCATTTCGGCGTAGTGGTCCCTTATGGATCTTGGTATGAACCTCTGCCTTAGGTTGAGGTATCTTCAAGGAGCCATTAGGTGTCGAAAGAGGCTCTGTAGAGACTGAACGAGGCGGCTCGGGGATAGATGTAGCGGGAGGCTTGTTGTACTGACGGAACCGAGTTTGAAGATTGATGTTTATGGTTGGAGGTTGATAAGAGTTCATCATGAGAATATGGTAATCAGAGGTACCAGATGGAAGAGGTTGAGTGGTCGCCTGACCTTTAGGTGTTTGGGTAGCCACGAATCCTTGCTGAGGGAAAGGATCGGTAAGCACAGTAGGTTGACTAGGTTCAGGACTGGGAGGAACGAAAGGGACAGCTTGTTGTCCTCTCAAAGTTTCTTGAGACTCCCACAGTTGCCATATCTGTGGAAAAAGAGGACAATCATGTGTGTAATGACCATAAACACCACAACAAGAACAGGGCTTGTTCGTGCGAACAGGCCTGTCCAGCTTGGGATGAGAGCTTGTTGTTGGTTCGTAGTGTTAGGAGCATTACTGTGATTAGGTCCAGTATTACCAGGGGCAGACTGATTTTGAGTGCCTTTCCTCTTCTATTTGGAGGGAGGAGGATTAGTTGCACCCTACTGTGCATACATCTGCCCCCACTAGAAAATTTGGCAGAAATTCTGACGGCCAATTTGTCGCTATTCCGACACATAGTCGTCGCAAGAGTGACAGTTCGAGAGCGGGAAAAATGTGGTTTTCCATACCATCGCATTTTCGACGCACTTAAAAAGTGTCGCACTATCGACACTTTTTCCGTCGCTTCCAAAAAAGCGTCGCTCTTCCGACGTTTCCCAAACCGTCGTGCTTCCGATGTTTGTAAACTGTCGCACTTCCGACGAAATGTGGTCCGACGTTTTTAACGTCACTCTTCTAACATTTGTAAACGATCGTAATTCCGACGCAATGTGGTCTGACATTTTGGACATCGCTCTTCCGGCGTTTGTAAACTGTCGCAATTCCGACGAAATGTGGTCCGACGTTTTGAACGTTGCTCTTCCGACGTTTGTAAACTATCGCAATTCTGATGAGATGTGGTCCGACATTTTTAACGTCGCTCTTCCGACGTTTTTATACTGTCACTCTTCCGACGTTTTTAATCTGTCGCAATTCCGACACTTACAAGGTGTCAGTATATCGACGGCGGGTTCAATTTTTAAAAAAAAAATGAAACTTTAAAAGAGGAAAAACGTTGTTTTGAATATATTATATGAAGTAAAACAGTCCATGAAGTCATCACATTTTTACATTTGAAGATTGGAACCCAAATATCCATCTAGAAAAGTGGAAGTCCCACCCCAGAAAATGATAGAAAAATACCCCATGTCACATACAGGGACATGATATAAAACCCAGTAACGGTTCACATGGAGATTATCGAAAATTTGAGAAAGCATCCAAATATGCCCGAGGCATCTATAAGAAAGTGAAATAGCAGTATGTAGAATAGTAAAGCAACAGATAGAGTACCGACGTCCATTGTTCCAAATACAAATTAAAGTACCCAAAACCCTGCAACAGAGAAAAACGCTAATCATGTGAGGAGTGTGGTATGTCCAAAATATAAAAAGACCATCAGACCATATCAATAAACCAGCAACATAGACCAGCATCGCTAGTTTTGAAGGCAGAGTGATAAACATTAATCATTTTTTTTTTCACAAGAGAAAAACGTTGTTTTGAATATATTATATGAAGTAAAACAGTCCATGAAGTTATTACATTTTCACATCTGAAGATTGGAACCCAAATATCCATCCAGAAAAGTGGAAGTCCCACTCCAGACAGTGATAGAAAAATACCCCATGTCACATACAGGGACTTGATATAAAACCCAGTAACGGTCCACATGGAGATTATCGACAATCTGAGAAAGCATCCAAATATGCCCGAGGCAACTATAAGAAAGTGAAATAGCAGTATGTAGAATAGTAAAGCAACAGATAGAGTACCGACGTCCATTGTTCCAAATACAAATTAAAGTACCCAAAATCCTTGAACATAGAAAAACGCTAATCATGTGAGGAGTGTGATATGTCCCAAATATAAAAAGACCATGAGACCATATCAATAAACCAACAACATAGACCAACATCGCTAGTTTTGAAGGCAGAGTGATAAACATTAATCATTTTTTTTTCACAAGAGAAAAAAAGTTGTTTTGAATATATTATATGAAGTAAAATAGTCCATGAAGTTATTACATTTTCACATCTGAATATTGGAACCCAAATATCCATCCAGAAAAGTGGAAGTCCCACCCCAGACAGTGATAGAAAAATACCCCATGTCACATACAGGGACTTGATATAAAACCCAGTAACGGTCCACATGGAGATTATCGACAATCTGAGAAAGCATCCAAATATGCCCCAGGCATCTATAAGAAAGTGAAATAGCAGTATGTAGAATAGTAAAGCAACAGATAGAGTACCGACGTCCATTGTTCCAAATACAAATTAAAGTACCCAAAATCCTTAAACAGAGAAAAACGCTAATCATGTGAGGAGTGTGATATGTCCAAAATATAAAAATACCATGAGACCATATCAATAAACCAGCAACATAGACCAGCATCGCTAGTTTTGAAGGCAGAGTGATAAACATTAATCATTTTTTTCACAAGAGAAAAAACGTTGTTTTGAATATATTATATGAAGTAAAAAAGTCCATGAAGTCATTACATTTTCACATCTGAAGATTGGAACCCAAATATCCATCCAGAAAAGTGGAAGTCCCACCCCAGACAATGATAGAAAAATACCCCATGTCACATACAGGGACATGATATAAAACCCAGTAACGGTCGACATGGAGATTATCGACAAATCTGAGAAAGCATCCAAATATGCTCGAGGCATCTATAAGAAAGTGAAATAGCAGTATGTAGAATAATAAAGCAACAGATAGAGTACCGATGTCCATTGTTCCAAATACAAATTAAAGTACTCAAAATCCTTGAACAGATAAAAACGCTAATCATGTGAGGAGTGTGATATGTCCAAAATATAAAAAGAACATCAGACCATATCAATAAACCAGCATTGCTAGTTTTGAAGGCAGAGTGATAACCTGTCAACACATAAAATATTATCATAAAGCGGATATAGGAAATGTGCAGAGACATGTACTATTGATATACACCTCACACAAAAAGCATCCATGATAGAGCAAAAATATGTATAAACCCAGGGTCGATTGTATGTTCTGGCTCGCTTGTTCCCAGAAATAAAAACCATCTGCAGAAACCCAGGCTCGCTTGATTCCAAAATTGGTAACCATCTGTTGCATCCGAGATGTAAGGTTCAGGCTTGCTTGTTTCCATTAGTAGCCCGCTACATCATCCACCCTGTTCATAGCAAAAAAATTTTTGTAGATATACAAAGAAAGAGTATAATACGTAGACCATATAAACATGGCTCTGTATTTCAAAAAACAGGTTTAAAATAGAAACAGGGCAACATTTTTTTTCTAAGTAAAGTTAATCTATTAACAGTGGGAATAAAATTACACCGAAGTCAAAATCATTGCCCGGACTCATGGAGAATTTGTCATCAAAAAATCAAAAAATTAAGAAGACTGCCCTCATACGGGGAAACCAATCTTGAATGTTTAATTTATAGAATTCAAAAATATTACAAAGGTCCAGCACAGTAAAATAATCTAAAATCAGCCCAATTAAGTGGGCCGCGAAGCAAGAAAAACAAATTAACCAAACTACTCCTCTGTCTCCTCAATGATTCGGCACCATCCTTCGGAAGGTCCAGGATCACTAGGTGCTACCTCCACATTCATGCCACGACTCCCCTCCTGAAGGCCCAAATGCTGGCCGGCTTTTTCCAAGCTCAGACCCGCCGGACGAGTGCATTCTTCCTCCGTTTGGGCCTCCTCACAGAAAATCACAGTGACTGAAGCTGTGATTCGTGGGCGGTTGAGAGAGAAATTAAAGGAAAATTGCGCAGTGCGTGTCATGGGAGAAGGTGAACTAGCAATGGGGAAATGAGGAGCAGGGGAATCCATATGGTGGCCAGATCCTACAACTCGACCCCGCCCACTCCTATTATTTGGATAGCGACCTGCATAATAATCACTGGACTGGCCAGAAGACGACTCGATTGAGGGGCTGGAGCGAGTGCGCAGGGGTTGACCTCTAGTGCTCCCCCTGCGGCAACGCATCCTTTGACGCAGGCGAGGCATGGGTGCAGTCTCACTAGCAGTGGGCACAAGAGGAGACAGAGAAGCATAATTCCAAGAAAAAGAGGAGGACAAACACAGATGAGACCAAGAGAAATGCAGATATGCAGCAAGATCTAAGTAGCAGTTCAGCTGGCCACTTCTCCTTCTCGTCATAGTGAGCAGGCAGTGTAACCCAGCAACCGGCTCGTCTGAAAAACCATAGCGAAACGCCATTTTATCGACTCGACTGCAATGCAATCGAAGGACACCTGTCATAATTAATCTTTGATCATTAATGAGAGCCGAAGGCCGGATCATATTGGAGCATGCAGAATCGCTAACATGAGTGGAGGTCCGATCTTGAACAGTGTTAAAACTTAATTAATGCGGATTTGATGTGAAAACCTTGGAACTTAATTGAACAACGTTAAAACTTAATGCGATTGATATGAAATCACCACATCCATGTCCCAGCACCTTAAACGCCATCGAATGCACCCGTAGCCGGGAGCAGGGCAAGTTTTGATTGAGGACACGTGGCAGAAATTGATTGGAGCGGATCTTTGTTTGGGCCGCTCGCGCAGTGGAAATACGGACCCAAAAAATATTAGGGCGAATTTGATAAGAAATTCGCGTCACAACTCTCCCTCCGTACGCCAGCCCAACTTCGGACCCGAAAAAGATTAGGGCGGAATTCATTTGGTTTTCGCATCACAAAATTGGCCGATGTCAGCAGGCTATTTTGGAACGCGAATTTGGTTTGAATTATGGTTTATCGCCGTTTGAAGTCCGGCGGGCTCGACTTAAGAAAAAAATTGTTTGATCCTATCTTATAAAATTTGTGTTGGTTTTCTTTGATAATACACATATTTATAATAAATCATGGGAATACCACACTAAACATGTGGAAAAGTTATATAAATTATTGAGAACAATCATTTTTATGTAAAATATCCAAATGTGCTTTTGGGAAATAAGAATTCGAGTATTTGGTTCATATTGTTTTAAAGGAAGGAGTGAAGTTGGAGCCTCAAAAGATGCAAGCTATTACAAAATGACCTATTCCTAAGAAAATCAATGTTCTTAGAAGATTTTTTAGACTTACATGATATTATTGATAATTTGTTAAGAATTATGCATGCATTTCAAGTCCACTCACATATCTCTTGAAGAAAATATCATTTATATGGAATGATGAGGCTACTTTGGCATTCTCTCTTTTAATGGATGCCATGTCTTCTACACCAACATCGGTTGCAACTAATTTTGGTAAAACATTCATAGTAGAGTGTGAGGCATTAGGACAAGGAATTTGCATAACATTAACAAAATAAGGGATATCATTGGCTTTTAAAAGCAAGGAATTCAAAAAAAATATTTGGTGAAATATACGTATGAAAAATAAATGGAAGCAATATTACATGCAATAAAAAACGGGGATAGTATATCATTGGGAGGTACTTTAAAGTCAAGATATACCATGATAGCATAAAGTATTTTTTGAAGCTATGGATCTCATTGGAAGATTAACAAAAATGAGGAGAAAAAATGCAAAGTTTTAATTTTGAGATAATCTGCAAAAAGGGTAAGGAAAATTCAGTACATGATGTTCTTTCTAAAATAGAAGAGGCCTCAAATTTATATCCAATTACATTTTCTATTCCTAGGTGGCTAGAAGAAGCTTGCCATAATGGAAAAATGAAAATAGTACTAAACAAAAACTAAAATTTATAAAGGATGGGATGAACTCTATGGAGCATTGGGAGGAAAGAGAGATATACTTTGGTGCAAATGTAGAATATTTTTATGCACGCAAGCATATTTGAATAAACAAATATTAAGGAGTCCCATGTCTCTCCATGGTAGGACGCAGTGGTTCCTTAAAACATCTCAAAGGACTGCAAAATATATTTTTGGAAGGAATGAAGAAGATATTCAAAATTTTGTAAGAGAAGGTCGTGCTCAAGATAATAAATAAAAGAGAGATAGTAAAATCTCTATGGTTACTTCAACCATTCCACATACATATTCAAAGACTAGAAGATATATCAATAGACTTTATTACAGTGTTACTAAATATAAAGGTAAGTATTACATTTTTTGTGGTCATTTATATACAAATTTTGTAGATTTTTTTGTAGAGCTCAAAGTACATAAACAACAAGCCAAGTGGCGTGTATGTCCATGAAAGAAATTCATAGTCTTCATGGTTTTCCTAAAGTAATAGTAACAAGAAACTTTTTGGAAATAATTATTTAATATGAGTGGAGAAACACTAGTCACTATGAGTTCTACGATCAAACACAATCAAATGGTCAAACAAAAATAGTTAACAAATGTTTTTGTACATTCATAATGTTACTCTTTAGAAAAGAAATCTTAATGGGTGAAGTGGGTCTGGTCAAGGAATAATGGTAATAGATAATACCTATCGACATCTACTAAAATTTCTCCATTTAAGGCCCTTTTATGGATATCCAACTCCTAGTATCTCATACTTTTGCAAGATAAGTCCAAAGTATAGAAATTGTAGGTCACATATGGAAAATACTAAAGAAACTTTGAAAATTATTATGAAAACTTTCAAATGACATGAAACGATAAAACAACAAGGGGAACAACATTGAAGTGAAAGCACAATTTGAGGAGGGCACTGGGTATTTTTTAGATTATAGCATTATAAGCAATTCTTCATTCAAGAAAAAGAAGAATAAAGAATTAGCTCAAAAATGTTATGGCCCTAAATAATTATTCATAGGATTGCACAAGTGGTATAGAAGTATTTTCCTTCTTGCATTCATAATGTTTTTCATGTATCCCGCCTAAAAAAGGTTTTGGAAAAATATGCCAAATGGGAACAGAACTTCCAAAAATTGATGAAGAATGAAAAGTTGATTCTTGAACCACAAAAAGTTATAGATAAACATTATGTATCTCTTTGACATATAACTATTATGAAGTACCTAATCAAGTGGAAGAATATTCTCTAGAAGAAGGTACATGGTAAAATGATCAATTCGTGATGAAATACCTACGGCTAAAGGGTTCGTTTGAAGTTTTGACAAAGGTTTTGTTATATGTTTTATATAACACGCAAGGAATAGTTTTATTGTTTGTTAAGGTCCCACACAAAGGATCAAATTTGAAGGGAAGGTCTCAATTTCAATTAGAAGGGCATATATCTATGTCGTTTTTCCATAATGAAAAGCTTTAAAAAAAAACTTTTCAATTGACCACAATAAATTATTTTACATTTCATTTTCTCGTAAAAGACAAACCATCAATCTTTGTACAATAAAATAATCGTTAGATATACAACAATGAATAAGGCTCCGTCATTAAGTTTAAATATCTCATTGGAAATTTCAACATAGTCTTGAAGACACTATTATAAGAATTTGGATACATACCATCGGGATATAGGAGATTCTATGTGTCGATTGTGTAATGCAATTTGACTTTGTCTCACATGAGCAGATGGAGGTTCCATTTTTCTTATAGAACTTTTTTATTATTATTTGAAATTTTTTTTATAGATATGAAGACAACAATGAAATTATGAGCATGGTGGACAATTAGTCAAGCTCATGATACCACCATGATGATGTAAGTTTGGAATTTAACATTTTTACATGTTAAAGACAAATAGTCAAAATCATCGACAACTTAGTATGCCATAATTAATAATCATTCCCTGTTCACTTTTGTTAATGTGTTTATGTCACATGATGATCTCTCTTCCGCATTTACTTGTATTGAAGATCACTATTCTATGAATAATGAGTTATTTTCTCCAAAATAACCCTAGCCAAACATTGGTAATGCATCAAGGATATCTTTCTATGCTTCATAAGTACATATGTTCTACTTCTAAATCATGTCTTGGAAGTGGTTGTTTTGCCGTAAATTATTCACCATTTATTTCATACCAAAGTCTTTTCTCATTTTCGTGATCCAATACATGAAAAATATAATGGTTTAAAACAACATAAATATTTGAAATTTTGCAAGAATTGTTCCGCACACTTTGAATATGAATTTTAAAGTCAAGTGCATGATGCTGTATAGATCAAGTGTCATTTTGAATACCAAATGTTTCACAAGAAACTTCTCAACATGCTACCTCAGCAAGGATTAAATGACAATATTACATCAACTATTTCATAATAAAAGTGCACCTCAGCCATAAGACTAAACAACAATAAATGTTGTAGATCTAACAATACCACACAATCAAATGTATTCCACAAGGCCAATACTGTATGAAAAATGAAAATGAGTTTGCAACCAAAAACACATTAGCAACTAATTCAATTAGATACACCAAACCACGCAAAAAGGAAAAACCACCTACTCAAAAGGCAAGCGTTTACCTCATTTGAAAAATTTTGAGCCAAACAAGGCCTTTATTGTCTTGTCAATGCCCTTTGCAATTTGAATGGGGTTTTCACCGTCGCAACAACCTAAACAAAAGTTTTCATTTCAAATTATTTTCCACAAATTTAATATACAACCATTGTCGGGCCATTTCCTAACAAGCTCATAGATTTTGACAAAAGAACCAAAAAATTTTAATATCCGATAGCAATTTTTTCACTCAAAAACTATCTTAGACTCAATAAGCCCAACCAAAACTAAAAAACCAAACACCATAAGACCCTACAAAATGAATAGATGATCTTAATCCAAGATTATCGACAAAAAGTTACCTTTTATACCCTCACTTATTAAACCCTATGTCGTTGAATTTAACTTCAATCGCTGCAGAGTTGACGGATGCAGCAGCTAACATTGTTTTTCGAGGTTGCTATACCTATCCAGAAATGAATCAAGATTGAAATTCCCAGCTTTTTGTAGACAACTGCAATGATATTTCGTATAGGATTGTATTTAAACACAACAACTAGCATTAACGACCACCAAACTGCAAATTAAAAAATGTAAATCTACTCCCCGGCTTTGTAAATTCAAAAGGACACATGGGAGCATTAATATTGGATCACATGAAATTGAAGGGATCTAAAAACCTGAAAACTGGACCCGATTTTTTTATAAGGCACATTGGATTGAGAATTCGCGTTACAAATTAGGCAGACATCAGCATCCCATTTTGGAATGCGAATTTGGTTTGAAATTCAATCTATTCAGACTTTTGAAGTCCGACAGAAAGGGTTCTTTAATGTTTTGATACTTTAATTTTATGTATGCTTTAATATATACGTATGTTTTAAACATATGTTATATATATATCATATGCAAAATGAAAGGTGGGCCATAGAATTTAGTTTTAATTTTATTTTTTTTAAAAGAGGGTTTATTATAATATGTTTTATATGTTACGGCATATAGAAATAAAAAGGACAAAAAAGCTTGGTAGTTTTTTTTATAGACAGTACGTAAATTTTTTATTACACAGCAGTGTGTAAAAAGTGAAAGACTAAGTGTAACTTTTTAAGTGTGTATGCACAGTAGTGCGAAAGTGAAAAACACAGCAGAGTGTTTTAGAGACAGAGTATGTTTGTTTTGAATAGACAGTGAGTTGGTTTTATGCACTGCGTTTTGTAGCAGTCATAATTTTGTAATCCCTCTTAGTGAGGAAGAAGTGTAATAGTTTTTTTTTGAGTTATTGAAGGGAATAGAAGTTTTTTTTCAGAGTATTGAAACTCTGTCTCTTGTCAAAGAAATTTTTATTTTCTCTGTGTTAGAGGAAGGGAGATTTATTCTCCATTCATTTTTCTAGAATTTTTCAATATTCCAACATGTGCAAGAATAACAGATGTTGTGGTTCCATCCCCAGCTAAATCATTTGTCTTTGCCGCAGCTTGCCTTACCAACTTGGCCCCAATATTTTCAACTAGGTCCTCTAATTCAACCAATAAAAAGGCCAAAACCATAGCATTGAGATACATTTCATTACACTGTCAATAACAATAAAATTTGACTCAGCCATAACCCTTTCCTTTTATTGTTGTGAAAAGATTTATGCATTACTCTAATGTGGCTAGTCCATAGGCCAAGTAGACCACTGGGTAACAAATATGTTTCCTTTCACCTTTCAGTTTTCAAATTATGCCTACCAAATCTAAGACATTTAAGAGGGGAACTAATACAACGTTAAAAAGAAAAACAGAGCACACATCTACAAATTACCTCCTTAGCTACTGTCACAACATCATTAAATATCTTCGGAGAACCATGCTTGCTCTCCAAGACAAAATTTTTCCCTTCGCCCCAAGGGTGACTCCAACAATATCAGCAAGTTTGTTCACACCGCCTGCAAGACAAATTGACAATGCTTTCAATAAGTGTGCAATTGAATGCTAGACCATATGCCAAAACAACCCTCCATGAAAAATCAAAATAACACATTAAAATCGAATATAAGTGGACAAGGAAAGATCCACCGCAGTGAAGTTTCACGTGTAGGTGACCTTCCTTTGAACATAATTTTTTCTCTGACCTGCAATTTTTTTGTCACTGATCCATCCTTGTTGAAGTACAACTCCTTTTCCATAGCTCTTGTATTAACTACCTTCTCTCTATCGTGTAATCTCAGAGTCCCTCTTCTGCTTGAGCGATTAAAGGAAATGGGTGAAAAAACTGAAATAGAAGACAATTGTCCGCCATAATTATCAAACATTGCAACCAACTTCTTCGCCTTTCCATTGTTACCCAATGAGGTAGATGTGGCAATTGTTGTCATACTTCCCAAAGCAGAGGCCATCTTCTCTTATCCTGAATATATAATTACAAGATCTTCATATTAGTATGAACCTTAAAAAACATGACTCCCATTGCTAAAAACCACTTTTAAGTTGTAACAGGCAAACTAAACAACTATCGCAACTTTTGGAAACTTCTGGAGCATTAAGAGAGAAACAACCAAAGAGAAATACAACCACGATCCTCATTTTAATGAGACCGGACTATATATTTGCATTAAGATAATAGAAATAAATCACGACTATATTAAGGCCAACACAAAAAAATATTTAACCAGTGTCTCTCGTGGCCTTCAGGTTACCATGCTAGAGGTTGCATATTTTTAATTTAAATTCTTGACCTCTTTTTCCCATCTATGAATGCATCCAATGGGATATCTACATCAAATGCTCCTTTATATCCCCAAAAACAAATTCCCTACTACAAGAGCACCAGTATTGATGGATCACCCCACACCATCCCACACACTAGAAATGGTGAAAAAGGAAACCCGAGAAAAATTTTGAAATATCTCAAGATGACTATATGGGTGGTTCTTATGAATCAACCAACCATTCAGAACATGCTCATCAATCCAAACCATGAGTATTATGTGAAGATATTCAAGCAGGCACTGAATCGGATTTCTGAAGCTATGTTATAGAAACCCTAAACTCTCACTTAAAATAGGTGAAATGTGGCACTACTCAGAGATTGACATGTGCCAATTGGTACAAGTGGTAGACAATTGGCATGCTCAAACAATGAGGTGATGCATGAATGACATGAGGGAGAAAATATCAGAAAAGCCCCAAATCTGGAGAGCTAAAGCTCATCACCAAACTGAGATTGACAACTTTACATGATGTAACCTATGAAATCGTAAATGGAGAAATCATAGTAACAATAAAGTAACCTATGTAACAATAAAGTCAGATTCATCCTGGGAGTGGTAATGGGAGAAATCATAGTGAATAACAGGAAACATGCATAGTTGCTTACAATCAAATAGATGAAAAAACACATACAAAAAACCTAGATAATAATCATGAACAAGCTTAACATTGAATTATGAACTGTAAAGGAACTTACAAAATGTGACATTACAAACTTGGTCAAGCGCACAAGCAAAAATATCCTGGACATGACCCTGGTTGACAAGTTGTATTGCTCATGATGCAAGAGGATTTGTACCTGCACTGCCAAGTCAATCAAAATCCATCATTATCTATACAATAAATACAAGTAATTGACGTAGTATTTTTTACTCTAAGATGCATTCTTATGATAATGTTAGAACATAATGTTGAAAATGTCAAAACATACCTGAATAAGCTCCTCTTCGTTTCAAGAACAATTTATTGGAGTCGCATGAACTTGGAACAAGCCTCCCACGATCTCAAAGAGTAGCAACTAAGTCAACAGTGACTTTTTTGTTACTACGCTGGATCAAGGGAGGTTTGCTCCAAGATTAAATCGCTCCAATAAATTATTCTCTACTAAACAGGGCCAACCACGTGAAGGTGGAAGCTCTTATGGCCCCTCCCCCCCCCTCACATCACTCTCAATTCCCAATACCCAATCTATATTTCATTTTTTACTTTCATGAGCATAAAAAAAAATATTCAATAACTAGTAAAAAAACAATTCAACAAAAAGTACGCAAGGAAACATTGCAATTAATGCTTGACATAAAAATAGTATGATAAATGAGTTTTTATATAACGCAAAAAACGTTCCAAGTATGGTAACGTTTGTCTTATAATAATACAATATTTTACATTATCAAATTTTCTTTTTCTTATTCCTATTTCTAAAGCTCCTAATTACATCATCAATATCATCGTGCTCTGCTCCTGTTTCATGCATTTCGACCCGCACTGCTGACCTAGTTGCGCAGTCACGATGTTTGGTCTCATCCAGTGACAGGGCATCGCCTACAAAAACAGATAATATTAAATTTTAATTGTCATTTTTTAAATATCATTGAACTAGTTCAGTAATATTAATAAAAAAAATTGCAATGAGATTATTTACCTGGTGCACCAGTTGTCGCCGCTAACCTAGTTGCATAGTCACGATGTCTGGTCTCATCCAGTGACGAGGCATCGCCTACAAAAATAGATAATATTAAATTTTAATTGTCAGTTTTTAAATATCATTGAACTAGTTAGGTAATATTGATAAAAAAAATTGCAATGAGATTATTTACCAGGTGCACCAGTTGTCACTGCTGACCTAGTTGCGTAGTCACGATGTCTAGTCTCATCTAGTGATGGGGCATTGCCTACAAAAATAGATAATATTAAATTTTAATTGTCATTTTTTAAATATCATTGAACTAGTTCGGTAATATTAATAAAAAAAATTGCAATGAGATTATTTACCTGGTGCACCAATTGTCTTCGCTGACCTAGTTGCGTAGTCACGATGTCTGGTCTCATCCAGTGACGGGGCATCGCCTACAAAAACAGATAATATTAAATTTTAATTGTCATTTTTTAAATATCATTGAACTAGTTCGGTAATATTAATAAAAAAAATTGCAATGAGATTATTTACCTGGTGCACCAGTTGTCGCCACTAACCTAGTTGCGTAGTCACGATGTCTGGTCTCATCCAGTGACGGGGCATCGCCTACAAAAACAGATAATATTAAATT
Organism: Pinus albicaulis; assembly: GCA_034641835.2. Classification (NCBI taxonomy): domain Eukaryota; kingdom Viridiplantae; phylum Streptophyta; class Pinopsida; order Pinales; family Pinaceae; genus Pinus; species Pinus albicaulis. The sequence continues at coordinate 890,866,480 of CM076571.1, forward strand.
TTAATTGTCAGTTTTTAAATATCATTGAACTAGTTCGGTAATATTAATAAAAAAAATTGCAATGAGATTATTTACCCGGTGCACCAGTTGTCGCCGTTGGGACTGTTGCCCTGTCTTCCTCTCTGGTGGTAAGATCCTCAAGGGAAACATTCTTTGTCATTTAAACAAAAAACGTTATAAGGACAACCATCAAGGTATAATTAGAAAAAATTATAAGTGGAAATTAATTACCGTCACGGCCCTCACTGATAGTAGCATTGTCGGCCTGGTCCCCACTACAATGATCAAGTTGCACGTGAGGATCATCTACATCTGGCTCTAAAACCGGGTTATTTGCCTCGTCGGTAGTGTTGCTCCCCTGATTTAAACAAAGTTGTTAGACATTAAATTTATGGACGAAAACAAAAATATTGAAAGGTTAATGTTTTACCTTATCAGGCATTCTAGATCTTGGGACCTGCCCCAAGCTTCTGCGACGTTCAACTACAGCTTGATAGCCAAAATGGAAAGCGATATTTTTATCTTCCTCTGTAGTTTCTGTTCCGAATTCATCACCCTAAATTACATATGATTGTGTATTTTTAATCATATTTGATAGGATTACAAAAACGTTGGAAGGCGATACAATTAATTATAAGATGTTTAGCTACTTAATTACAATTCTTGTGGCTAATTTCAAGTAGCCCCCCTGGCCTAGCTTGTGATGGCCCTTTTTTCAATCCTAGCTTTGGTTTCCTTTGAGGTGTCAGGCAACCTAGCATCAAAAGGTTGAATTCAGATATGACATAGCACACTTTTATTTTAGACATAGAGAAAATTAAAGCTATTGAATTAAATTGTAATTTACCTTGCGGGTCCAGTTGGCATTTTTCCTTCTTTCTTTGCCCTTTTCTCTTTTCCGTCATGGATGAGTGCTCTCCACTCACTCTCTAGAACTATGAGAGGATGCTCGTATCTAGGGTTAAACTGCAATTGTGTCCTATAGGTGTCCCTGGTATATTTCAAATATTTGCTGGCTACCCGAGCCACCGTTGTTTTGTCAAATATGCCGACCCCAAAAAGGGCTTCTAGATAATCTAGAAGTTCTTTTTTCAGGTTGGAATTCTGCGAATTCCACCCTGTACGTATGGTTGGGCCAAAAATTACCAACACATGGCTCTCCAAAAACCTGTAGAACTCATTGTTTCCTACACAGAAAAAAAATATATTATCATTAATTTAAAAATAAAAATCATGATAAATATGTTTTAGATAAAGTACATGAAATAGTTAAAATATTAAAATTTACCTGGGAGTTGTACGTGCTTTATAGGGACAACTTCATCATTCACCAACAATGTGCCATTAATGGTTCCTATGGAGCTGACACGTGTAGCTCTAGGAAACGCAATAATGTAGTTGGCCATATCAGCCTCATCATTGCCAACACGTTCAACGGTTGGCTGGGTGTCTGCTTGGGCAGGGTGTGTTTCTTGGCTGGCACCTAAAGGAGTAGAAGGTGTATGAGAGGTTTGTTGGGAAATATCTTTCCCTTGTGTCCCACTACCACCAGCACTGGGTTCAGCAAGTGCTAGAAAATGCTACATACAAAAGAAATTTTTGTTAGTTTAGTCAATGTAAAAATTAAAAATCAAACTATAACAATTCATCTCATGCAGAAAAAAAAAAATATCCTTTTGAATTTTTATTATTACCTGATATGTTTCTAGATGGCTCATAAGTTGTTTTATCCTCTCTTCTGTTTCAGGTGTTTGAGGCGCGTCTATCAAAGTATTAAATTCCGTCCTTGCATCTCGTGCCTTTTTTCGCAACAAGAACATTGGAGATAGGGATGAAGAAAGCTCTTCCTCAAAGAGGGAATCATCAGGCGTACCATGGCTAGGTGTCTGCATATTTGAACAAAATTAATATTATTTCAATTATGTAAATAACTAAAATACCTGAAGATTGAGCAATGCTGGCCTCTTTCCGTGATCATCCTGTCTCGGGGTTGTTCCTGTACTGCCCTGATTAGTGTGCCACATTGCAATAAAATTATAAATGTAAAAACTTGAAAAAAATATCTAACTTGAAAACACAAAATGAAAACTGAAATAATTTCTAATAAGACACTGAAAGACAGAGTTAGAGTTTCAAATATGCCTTGCATTGAATTCAGTCCTCGAAACATGTCATTACACATTAAGGCACCTAAACAAGAGACGAGTTGACAATGAAGACTTTATTGAATATATTGTTGGAGCAACTTCTAGTAAACTTTTTGTGAAGACCTTGAGGACATTTTTGGAGCAACATTGTTGAAGCTGATGGTATAGCATTGTTGGAGACGATCTTGAAGTGCCTTGAAGTGTAGCTTTTGGAGAAACTATTGAAAAATCCTTAGAGCATTTAAGTAAGGCACTTTCTATCTTCCATCACCTTTTTCCTTTCAATATCCTTTAAACAATTTTTTTGATATTTAATGTTTGAAATCAGATTGTAATTCCTTGATTATATGTGTTTGGGGACTTTCCCTTTGAAATTACCCAAAAATACCCTGGCAATTTTATCTTCAGGATGCATGTCTGACCCTATTGTTCAATATTTTGATTGATAGTAGTAAACATAGAGATTTAGGGGGCTCTTGAATTGGTTTGGTTGGGCCATTAGATCCCTAACATCTACTAGGGAGAACCCCCCTTGAGTTGGAGGAGAGCTAGCCCGAAGTGAAAAGAGGTTGGTGTGGTGACAATGGGGCTATTGAATTACACATGGTATCACACTTTAGCTTTAGGAATTTATCCTGAGAAGTGTGAAATTTTGCTATATCAATTCTCAAATGTTTTACAACACTATTGTTAAGAACTAATAAGAAGTGATGTTGAGGGGTTTTTGGGTATAAGAAACAATACCATTTAAAAACTAGGGTTCTCAGTCCTTGGCATTCCTTCACCTGGGCCTAGGGGCACACTAGAAAAATTTCACACTAAACCATGCAAACTTAAAAGTAGCTTAACAGATCCATAAAGTAATAATAATCATAATTCCTAATTTCCTATTGTACGATATGATGCAAATTATTCAAACATGAAGAAATGAAGACATGCAATGTCTGAATTTCAAGATTGATGAACCAATACAAGAATTTAGAACTACAACTTTGATTCAATACTCTGTGTCCTAACTCTAGGAAGGAATCTAGTTTGTAGTACAGAACATGCATCGTGTATTATCAATTCTAAATTGACAACAACTAAAGGTCATCTACCTCATCAATTCCTTCCCATTTTGTGTTTTTATGTTATATTCCTTATAAAAGTGTCAAATTTCTCTCAAAGTAAGCAACCACTAAATAAAATAAAAAATAGTTGAGATATGATTGAGAAATGGTCATTTATTTCTTGAAAGGATCTTCACAATTTATTTTGTTGTTTTTCATCTCAAGAAACAAGAAATGACCTAAGAAACTATTGTGATGTAATATAAGAAACAACATGATGCAATGGCCATTTTCAAAGCCAAATGATGTCCATTGAGGACATGGCCCTTATTTGGTTCCTATTTCATAGGAGTTTCGGGTAGAAATGGAACTTTGTTGTACCATTTCCAATAGTAAAAAGGGAAAACCTTCTTTTTCCATGGGAAATAATTTACCTTTCCTTTTTCAAGATAATCTAAATCACAAAAAATATGAACTATACTACACAAATTCTTGGATAATGTGAAAGTGGAAAAGGAATACCCTACACAAGTGATGCACACATGTACATTTTAACACTAATAGATTTTTGTAGTTGAAATGCAATGCTTGTTTTCATTTAAATGTAGGGTTTTTAAAGCAGGGAGAAACAATGGCTGCCAAAATTAATAATCGTTTCTTTGGGAAAAATTTAAGTCTTGTATTGGGTGATGAAGATAATAGAGGGTATTGAATCTTGATTCTTGACATCTAGAGAGAACCCTACAGCCTAACACAATTCAATGGAATTGACCAAAAAAACCCAAATAGAGTCAACCCTACTATAGGAGGAAGGGCCTGCAGTAAGAACTTACCATTTTGCAAGAGTTGAGGGCGAATGCTGTTCTGCAAGAGCTGAGGGTGAATTTTGTTCTACAACAGCTTAGGGTGAATGCTGAGGGAAAACGCTATTCTGCAAGAGCTGAGGGTGAACGCTGAGGGCGAATGCAAGGTGAATGTTGTTCTGCAAGAGCTTAGGGAGAATGCTGAGGGCGAATGCTGTTCTGCAAGAGCTGAGGGCGAATTCTGAGGGCGAATGTTGTTTTGCAAGAGCTCAAGGAGAATGCTGAGGGAAAATGTTATTCTGCAAGAGCTGAGGGCGAATGCTGAGGGAAAATGCTGTTTTGCAAGAGCTGAGGGTGAATGTTGAGGGCAAATGCTGTTCTGCAAGAGCTGAGGGCGAATGCTGAGGGCAAACATTTTTCTGAAAGAGCTGAGGGCGAATGCTCTTCTGCAAGAGCTGAGGAAAAATGCTGAGGGCGAATGCTATTCTGCAAGAGCTCGGGGCGAATGCTGAGGGTGAATGCTATTCTGCAAGAGATCAGGGTGAATGCTGAGGGCGAATGTTGTTCTGCAAGAGCTGAGGGCGAATGCTGAGGGCGAACGTTGTTCTGCAAGAGCTGAGGGCGAATTCTAAGGGAAAATGTTGTTCTACAAGAGCTGAGGGTGAATGTTGAGGGAAAATGATGTTCTGCAAGATCTGAGGGTGAATTCTATTTTGCAAGAGCGGAGGGCGAATGCGCACGTGATATCAGACGTTAATGTAGCTTTTGCGATGGATATAAGTTTCGTATTTTTAATAAAATCATTTTTATGTAGCACGCATATAAGTTTTGTATTTTTATGTAGCGCACATATAAGTGTCATTATACTGATGGCGGACAAAGCATCGCTATTGCGACAGATGCCTCCAAACGTCGCAATTGCAACACTTAGACATTGTGTCGCACTTGCGACGTTTGGAGGCAGCCGTCGCAATAGCAATGCTTTCGGGCATAGTGTCGCAATTGTGACGTCTTCCTCCAAACTTCACAATTGTGACACTTTGTCTAAGCGTCGATATTGCGACACTTTTCTATAAACGTCGGTATAGTGACGGTTTCAGGCGGGATTCAAAGAATTTGGGGAAATTTCTGAAATTTGGTCAAAAGCATCGGAACCAAGTGTCAGAATTTCCCCAAAATGTACTAGTGGGTGGTGCTAATATACCTTGCAATTGATAGATCCCAATTGGATGAAATTTTGATGCTCAAATTCATTGTAAGTCTAATAAGAGAACAAAAAAAAATAACTTGAATACAAACTAAAACATTTGTAGTGGGAATATTGGGTGAAGATGAAAAATAATGTGTTGAATGTATTTAATGAAACAAATGTTCAATACCTAACGAAATTATTTATTAATTGAAGATTAAATGTTTAACGGTTGATAGGATTGGAAAATAAAAATTTATAACAATAAAGTTAGCCAAATTTTAGAACGAGGTAAATATTAAGAATTTAGTGGAGGAATATTTTGGTGAAAACCTTTGGTGGGTTTGCAAATGGGGGGTATGAATGGTAATAGGTTTAAGTGGGAGGGGTGCACAATTCATTTCAAGCCACCACATACACAAAAGGTTTCCTTCGGGAAAGAAATTATTGTGGAGTCCCCCCCCATTAAATGTCAAACAGATGGAGGGGCTCTATTTTGGAATAAGAACCCTTGGTCATGTCAAGTGAAATATCTGCCATGAGAAAGAGCATGACATTTACACAAGTGATTTATTACAAAATTTATCCATAGTAACTTTATTTGAACAAATTAAACATGAAATATATGGAAATATAAAGCTACACATATATATATTGTTTTACAAAGTGAATAAATAAATAAAAATTGGAAAATTTCTTTGAGATAAGCATATGCTACAAAAATTCTTAAGGTATTCCATACTCCAACGCATATTGTTTTATTTCTCTTTTGTAATGCACATTTAGTTGATCCCTTAAAGAGCACATGATAGCCTTGTAACCAAACTTATGTATTTTTTTCAATAGAAGGCTTTTTTTATATGATATGAATGCCTTGAGCCATAGCTACACATGGATTATTAATAAATCATAAGAGTGGCCTTGTCATGATATTGATCATGCTCCTAGCACATTACTTTGTGCAAGAATATGTCCTTCCTTGATTTACATTTTTATCACATGCTATAACCTCTACATATGTCAATATAATAACCCTTTAGGTTCCTTGATTTTTCCTTCATAGGGTATCTTTACCAGCCAATACGTCATGTCTTCGTAGTAATAGGGTTCCTTTAACAACATCAAAATTATTTCCCATAATAAGAAACCTATGAATCACATCTAGAGATGATTATTATCATACCAGGTGATCTTATTGCAATAAAAATTAACATGTCAATGCCCAATTTAATTCTTTAGTAATCTCTATAAGGGAGAGAAATATGATTTATTTGGATCTTGAATTCACACTACATAAATATTTCAAGCATTAATCCCAAGAGAAAATTGAAGGGCTACACCAATATGGCCAAAGAAGCTTAGGTTTAAAAACCAATGTGATAATAAATCCCATGAAGTAACCCAATAAAATAAATTGAATCAATATAGAACGAAATATCCATCAATGATATTTCAACTAACATGAGATATCGTGTGAGGAAATGTTCATGAAGAGAGAGGCTTGAGAATGCAAACCAGTCCATGGATGTTGAAGGTGAAAAATGATCGTTAAAACATGATGCATGTCCATAATTTGTGTAACATACTATGGTAGAAATTCCACAAACCTTGATGCATTAGATCGAGGTGAAATGATGATTTCATATTCAACCTAGAAAAATGCGTCCATGTTTTGTGAATTGTGATACATGCCATGATAGTGAGTAGTTAGAGAAACATCTTAACAACCCATAATACATTGCAAATAGCATAAACAAAGTCGAACCAATGACGGGAACAATAAATGTGTACGTTCAAAACATTAGAAGCCATAGGGTTTCATGGGAAAAATATGTGATCAATCTAAGCGATAGATATAATCACTACAACCTTGAAAATTACAGTGGGGGCCAAAATTTTTTGGTAAGATAAATTTTATGGTGTTATTGTAGTAGCTACTACACATGGAAAACCACTGGTGGAATCTAACATCTCTACCTTATCCACTTTAACACATTGATTATTAAAATAAATTCATGGAATTATTGAATTAAAAACCATGGGTAACACTTGAGATACTTGACCATTTATAAATACACCATTCATTGATCTCATGCTTATTCCATGTTATTTATTAAACACCACATTAAGAGCTGACACATTTTAGTATTCAAAAATGATATAAAGAACATGTAAAATAACTTATTATATTCATAATTTTAAAGTGAGTTTTTTCGTATTTCTCTATCATTAGAAATCATGTTCAGTACCTCGACAAAGTCACTCGAAATCATAAGCATTGTTTTGCAACTAGTTAGCCTATTTAATACCTCAGTGTAGTTTCTTGTATCACCTCCCTACGTAGGAAGCCTTTCTCTTACCTCACCCTTTATTTATTATTTTTCTTTTAAATGTACTTAGGAATAATTTTATTTATTCAGTCATTTATTACATTGGGGTGAAAGAGGGATCCTGACTTATTTTATGGTAAAGAGATTTTGTTTCTTCTTTTATAGAAATAGAAATATTTTCTAACTTAGGTTTTCCCTCATGCCACATTTCTACACTATGTACCCAATTGTCAAGTGTACAATTAAAAAAATATATATAGTTCTCAGAACCAAACTGAAAGTCAAATTCAGGTTAGAGATGTTGGGCTTGAAAACTAATTAAAGCTCCCCTAAAATATCCAGTAATAGTTTCCTTTTAAATAGGTCATAGTCATGTTTATATATAATGGATAAGGTTTTAATAGCAATATCTATAAGAGGTTTCCTTTTAGAGTGACCACAGCAACCACACATGACCATAGGTTTCGGTTCCAAAATTTTGAAAAAGGAAAGTGAATTATATGAAGGGAGAGAATGGGATAAATTCATGGATAATGCATGTACAAACATTTAGGAAACCTTGAGAATATTGGATGAGAACCAAGATGTGAAATTCAAGAGAATAATTTAAAGGAAAAAAACTTAAATTTAATGCAATACAAGAAAGAATGATATGAAAATCAAAGAGAAAACATTAGTAGAAGGCCATAAATAAAAAAATCATAGGGAAGAATTAAAATGTAATGCAATAAATTGAAATGAAACAAGCTAAGTTTACTGTAACTAAGACAGGTGGAATGTTATACGAACAATTTTCAACTCACATGCATAAAAATCTGAGATACTCTAATAAGCTATAATTAATCCTAAACCCTAATATAATTTAAGAAGAAGGTTGGGATTATATGAAATGAAAATTCCAAGGTAGCCATAAGAGTTGTCTCCAACCTATGGAAACAAAGACATAAATTACTAGTACCAACATAAAATAATGTGCAGAAATAAAAATATGTATCGATATAGCCAACACGTGAGAATGAAGGTCACATCTACAAGTGAGAGAGTTAATCAAAGATGAATGTTCTAACTTGGCCACAACTTTATCCTGATATATAGAGTGATAAAAATTAACATCCTCTAAATCCATCATGAATTTGCATCCCTACGTGTCTTCATTCATAGAAATTGTAAGATAAAATTGTAAGTTATTATTATAAGGAAGAACTGTTAAATAAGACTCCTATATCCAACTGAAAAAACTACCATGGAATTGAAAATGACAAACATGAGAGGCCTGGAAATCACTCAAAAATGAAAATCCATTAGATGAAAATGTGCTAGGGAAAGAGTCTCATGAAGAAAATTGAATCTAATTTTGTTCAAAACTCTTGCCATGGTTCTTAGGAACTCACATAACTATCAGTGGAAGCTAGAATGCCTCAACCTCTTGACAAGACTCTAAACTCTCAAATGATGGATCATTGAACCTTGGTAGCTTATAAATACTGAGGGGTGGGTACGGAAAAATATCATTAGATCTTTCCTTGAATATATTATCAATTACACTTATTTAATCAAGCTTCATATTTAACAAATGATGCTCTTCAAGTACTAAGGAACTAGATTAATCAGTTGAAGGGGTTCCTTGCACATTTAGAGTTGTAAATTATTCTTGCTGACACATTAAATATTGGAAATCAGGAAAATAATGAATAATGGATTAAATATTTTCATATCCTAATTGGGAAACAACACCATCATGTACCTCATTGTAATCAGGACCAACAGGGCATAGACCTAAAGGATTTGGATAATTTTTCTGTATAGTAGACACATCAAACAAATCAAGGTACAGTGAATAGCGTTAAAGGTTTAGGAAAATGGAAATACTTTGGTGAAGAAATATCGATTGCAACTAAATATGATTCAAAACTCAAATCTTGCACACTCATATTAGCTTGCAAAAAAACATATCAACATATATGTTATGCTATATAGAATTATTTTAACATCCACTTTCACCAAAGATAAGGCCTTAGTCATGGTCGGAAGGTGAATGTAAGAGAATATCATGGGGAGACTGGAGATTAATTGAACCAAGAAACATTCATTGATGTTATGGTCAAAGGATGGTATACCAATGTGATTTTTAGAATGAAATTTCTCTTCTTAAAAATGGTATTTTGAAACTTTAAAAGCATGAAAATTTGGTTCCTCTTCTTTCACAATTCCTTCATTACCTGATTCATTCAAAATCAGAAATTCAGTGTCACTACAAGAGTCTATTTATTTATTTTCTAATGAAGATAATGGATGATGAGAGGACCAAGGGTGAACCCTCTCCTCTTCGAAGGCCAAAGATTCTCATTTAGTCCCATCATAACAAGAAACAAAAGTTTTCATTAAATCTTGTTGATTTGTATATTTTGGATTGTCATAATCATTAATATTTAGTTTCAGTTTAAATTTCTCCAAATAAAGGTGAAAGTTTTCTACACACTTTTCATGCAAATAATTCTAATCCATATCTCTCTCAAGAAAATTATAACATTTTTTATTAAAACTACAAACAAAATAATCCAATGATTGAAATAGTTTCATTCCAATATTATTAATACTTTCAAATACTTTCTGGTAATTATATCCCTAAAATGGACATAGAAACTCATCAATGAATTGTTGAATCAAACGAATAGATGCACGTGGTAAATTTTGTGACTAGGATTTGACATGGCCTTTAAAGGTAAGAGTGAAAATTATAAATATTACCACTTCATTTCACAAATAATTGGATATACAACCTTCAATAAATTAAATGATATGTTCTAATGTAGAAATTTCAGTCTTTCCATTATATTTTTTTTTTACAAGAGAGAAGATTCGACTTGAGTCTAGGAACATATTTCTCCAGAGCCAAAACTCCAAACACAAGGTTAAAAATAAGCCATTGTAATATAGAAAAATTAAAATAGGGTTAGCTTGTAATCTTCCTTCCTTCTAGTGTCAAATGTGTTGATGATGATGCATAATCTACCAACAATAGGGATTCTCCTCAGTATGAGGTCTTAATTAGACCTCACAATGTTTGGGATAGAAACCTCATCCGGGAAACTGGCCTCACTATCATCGTGTGTGTTTATTCTCTTGGATATCAAATGGAGAGATAAGTGTGAGACCAAGTGTACTATGTCTGAAGGATGACGATGGAGTCAATACTCCATTGATGACTTGTAGAATAACATAACACCATAATAATGAGTGATAGCATGCCTTAAGAAAGAATAAAATACTTGAGACTAATTAAGAAATATACAACTAAGAGAGTATTGGAGACCAAATGTGAATTAGTTCACAAGTAATAATTATGATTAACATTCAATGAGATAAAGATTCAAAGCCAATACAATAGGTACATGAAATTAAATATTTCATAAGCATGTAACCAACATGTAACCCAAAAACATAAATACAAAAAGCATGAATAGTCATTATAAATTCCATTAACATGTATGGGAATCAATGCATGAATTGAAAGGCTCTAATTAATATTGTTTCCCATTCATGTACATGTACACAAGATCATCATAAGCCAATAATGGAATGAGATCAGTTAATATCATCTTCATAACATAAAAATAGCCTCACAAACCCTCCACCTATAAGCTACCAAGAGCGAGTTCCTTCAACTCCCTAAACACTAAATATAAATCCTATTACTCGCTTATCATATATTCTAAAATTTCATTTGCATGAGGCATGACAGTGCTATTATGGAAGTGGAGGGTGACCTTTCACCTTCCCATGAATCTTCAACTCCCTTATGATATTTCCACTTCCAATTTACCATATATCTCCAATAATAATTTTAGGCTTCCACCATCGCTATTGATCTTATAAGTGACCTTTGATATTCCCCCATCTCTCCTTTTCATGACTTCAATATTTTTCATTTGTGACAAATAATTTTTTTTACAAAATAATAATTAAAATTCAATGGGATCTAATGTAGCATCTTGTAGGTAGACATTGGACTTTGAGAAAATTGATAATGTATTTTTTATGTCCTTGGGTTTTCCTGGTGATGAATTGAATGTCCATGATTTCCATCGAATATTTTAGAATGTTAACAATCCAAACATACAAACAATGATGAATATACAACATAGAAAATCTTCACTACGATAAAATAAAAATTATAATATTAATAAATAATAACAAGTGTTGAAATTTCACTGCCCTAAAATCAATTCCTGCCAATATTAAGGTTATCCAAATGTTGATGCTCTTTTCTTCTCTTAATGTGTGCTTCAATGGTTTCCCATTTCATGTCATTATGTGGCGCCTTTTTTCTCATTTTATTGCATGTCAATGGTAGTGTGTTGAATATATCACATGTTCCCTATCATCCCAGTATCACATTTTAGTAGAAATCTATATGGAACATATTGTTCTAGAATGTTGTAGTGTGATGACCTTTTTGGTCACATGGTGACCATTTCGTGATATAGGGTGTGGTCTCTATTCTTTTGGCATGCACTCACACTTCCTTATGGTAATTTCCATCACATTTCAAAACATTTTGTCAAGTTTCCACTGTTTGGTCATCTCATGTATCATTATAACCTTTAATCATAGCGCACATTATTCTCTTGTATGGTAACATCATATCATTTCACCATGTAGTACATTGTTTTTTGTACACAATTTTTTGTTCGCATTTTATTTTAGTACACGATTCCATACCCATATGATATATTTCCTATTTTATCCAAACATATTATTCTTAGGTGGTCTCTTAGGGTTTCACTTTTAGTGCATTGGACCTTCTTACTCCAATGTGATGCTTATACATATATTAGCATGTTTATTTCCTTATTTGAAGTTGAATAAACATATAAGTATCATATTTGTTTTAATATTGTTTCCATCATTGATTCAACACATACTTAATCCCTTGATGGCTACCCATTTTGAAACCATTCTTGTATTTTATTTTCGCACTTTCATCTTGGTGGAATGTTAATCGACAACATTCATGTTGAAAGTTTTATTTGTGACCATAATTTTGAAGAGTGTGCTATCGTTATCCCTTACGCTGGTGCTTTTGTAAGGTGGGATATCTAGTAGTAAAAGATTTGGGTCTTCTTTACCTACAATTTTCTAGCATGAATGTGATAGTGTGACCTTGTCTTATCACACTATCACATCTTAGTGGCTTAAAGTGTTTCCTCTAGCCTCCTAACATGCACTGGAGATTTTTCACTGCATCAAAACGTTTCTATCGATGATTGTGTGAAAATCCTTCCATGGCGCACATAATTATTAGAGATGGTCTAGCTACACTCTCGTATAACTTCATCATAGTTGTGTATTCTCAGTCATAAATTTTATTCTTTGCAATGCATTGTATTATTTGGTGCATGGTTTTTTTTCATTGGTGATGTATTCTATTTCATCCTTATGAACACATATTTTAATACATCTTTGAACCTTTTCATGTGACGTCTCTCTCAACACGCCTTGCACTATACATCTTCCAAAAGCATGGTAACATGTAACTTACCTCCACTTATCTCTTAGTGAATTGCATGTAGTGCTTAACACATTGTCTAGTGAATTCTTGGTAACACACTAAAATATGAATTTCCAATGTTGACATAATGAGTGTGAACCCAAAAAATATCCATTTGTAATATATTGGGATTGGTACATAAATCTCATGATATATGAGCCAAGTTACAAGAATTCACCATTACATGCATGTTTGGTCTCTCTTAATGACTTTTAAGTCTCCTTTCATTCTATAATTCATCATAGTGTTTGATATAAGACTTCACCACAATCTTAACATATGCTCTTCACAAATTTCATTTTTCAGGGAACTTCTCATGAGGTACTTATATTTTATACCTTTGTCACGAATTGTATTCTATATTTGTGTGTCATGTAATAAAATGTGTAATGTATCATTATTTTCATTGTAACTTAGTTGCAATATTTATTGTGGACACTTTTCCTTCCAGAGTGGCGTTGTTTCGAGAGCCAATTCTAGCCGCATAATTTGATAACTATCGATCACTTATTTTTATCCTATGTTTCTCATCCTTATCTTCATATTCTCCAACACAAGAAGGTGTCTACTGATTTTTTTAATGAATCATTTTAAATATAATTGTATTAACTATAGATATCTTGGTGCATCTGGGTAGCCTTATTATGCATTCTCATGAACTTTTGAATTATCTCTCCAACATCACATATTACCTTTGGCATTATAGCATGGAATTTTTTTCAACATATTTTCCATGTATTTGATCAATCCTTTCATTAGCTATGTTGATGGTGTTATATGCTGACAACAGAGAAGTGGGTCTCCCTAATATGAATTCCTAATTATACCTCACAACATTTGGAGTAGGAGCCGCAACTAGAAATATTATCGGTTTCCATAGTAGTGATCTTAAATATGTTCCTTGGCTACACAATCAACCCATAAGAAGACTTACACATATAGTTGGTAACATTAAGGTAGTAAACTTTGTGTAATTTCAATTTTAATGCATAAGAGGTTGTTTCACACAAAGGGAAAAGAGATTGATCATCTAGAAGAAAAGTAGTAGTATTTTCCTAAAAGGAACACACACACATATGAAATAATTGTATGGTTAATCAAAAAAATAATTCACAATATAATAAACATCGTGAAAGAAAATACAAAACACATTCAATAATATATACTAAATCTAAGGAAATAGTTCATTTACTTTAGCATGAATGAAATAACATATGTCACAAACATTTATATAATATTATTACAACATCCAGGATACATGCATAAAAGTGTGTTCACTCTGAGAGCTTTTAATAATTAAGTGAAGTTTCCAAATATATAAAGATATGACACTAGATCCAATAGTGGAACATGAATTTACTACTTTCTTCTCCAAAGAATGATATTCACTACTATGCTAGAATAGAAAACCCAAAGCTACAAATCTCTAGTTCCAAGCCTTCTTCTTGAGTTATGAGGCTTTATTTATAACATATGAGGTGACCTTTCACCTCCGCTTGTGACCTTTGACTTCCCTAATGACTATTGAGCTTATTTTGTGTTTATTCTATATAATGAATCTTCATATCCCATATTTAACTCATGTAATTCCACTTACATCTACATTGTTTATTATTTTATAAATAAAAATCACATAAGATAAAATGTGTCTAAAGCCTAATAGGACAAAAAAATTTACATTATGTTTGAGCTTGAGGAAACTCTAACTTGACAACTTCTACTTGTATCTCTTGTTAGAAAATTATATATTATGGAGCAATGCAACACATAAAATATGCGGAAAATACAAGCACACAAAAAACACATAAAACCAGAGAGACATAGATATACGTGGCTCACCCAGTTTGGGCTACGTCCACCCCAAACAGCCAGTCCTTCCTTTCTATTATCTAGCAAAATGAAAAGACAAGACCTACAACAGATTCACTGTAATATCCTCTGTTCTTTCTCACAGTCTCCCTATCTGTTTCTCGCTCCGAGAATACACACATACAATACACAACCGCAATACAATGCCCTCATAAAAGCGAGGGGTTGCCTTCTAGGGAAAAAAACCCCAATCTAAACATAACTTCTAACGTCAGATCATTTGCCTAATGAAAGGCCCAGATTGACTAGAGATTACTATACTTTTACAAGGCAATTTTTCCTAATGAAAGGCCGCCCCCCCCTAGACCCCCCACGGCAGCAATTAATTACGGGCAGAATTGCCGCCACTTTTAAGGTACAGGGGTCCAATGCTTTGATACAAAGTAGACAAGATAATTAGGCTCCACACCCAACAATCTCCCACTTGGAGACTGATTGTAGCAACTTCGCCGCTACTTCGTTTGCTGGACAACGGATCCTCTTTGGACCTAGATATTTTTCATCTTCATCGTCATCCTTGAAGACCAATTGAAACTGAGAATGTTCTTAGTTTCTCCCTGGTTACAACTTTTGTTAGCATATCTGAAGGATTCTGGCTAGTGTGTATCTTCTCCAGCTTCAACTCTCCATCTTCCAATATTGACCGTCTGAAATGGTACTTGATATGTATGTGTTTAGTATTGGAATGAAATGCTGAGTTCTTTGCAAGATGAATAGCACTCTGGCTATCACTGTATAACGTGCCCATATCATGCTTCTTACGCAATTCATCCATAAACCTTTGTAACCAAATCATTTCTTTACTAACCTCTGTAGCAGCAACATACTCTGCTTCTGTTGTTGAAAGTGCAACAACACTTTGGATTTTTGAAACCCAAATGACAGCTGTTCCACCTACAGTAAATACATATCCTGTAGTGCTCCTCCTGTTATCTCTGTCACCTACCATATCTGCATCAACATATCCCTGTAGAGCAATGTTTGAACCACCAAAGCATAATGCTTGATTTTTGGTACCTCTCAAATATCTGAGAATCCATTTTACTGCCATCCAATGTTCTTTTCCTGGATTGTTCATGTACCTGCTTACAACTCCCACTGCATGTGCAATATCAGGCCTTGTGCAGACCATTGCATACATTAAGCTTCCAACTCCTGATGCATATGGAACTTTAGCCATATAATCCATGTCTTCTTGGGTCTTTGGGCACATCTCCTTACTAAGTTTTAAATGGATAGAAAAAGGTGTACTAACTGGTTTTGCATTCTGCATATTAAATATTTTCAACACCTTCTCTATGTACTCATTCTGAGACAGTGTTAATTTGCGATTTTTCCTGTCTCTAGTTATCCTCATACCAAGGATTTGTTTTGCATCTCCCAAATCCTTCATTGCAAATGAATTTTCCAATTTTCTTTTGAGCACATTTATTTCCTGCATGTTAGACCCTGCAACAAGCATGTCATCTACATACAATAACAATATAATATAGCTGCCATCATTTTGCTTTTTTAGATAAACACAATGATCAGAGTGACATCTAGTATAACCTTGTTCAGACATAAACTTGTCAAATTTTAGATACCACTGCCTTGGAGCCTGTTTTAAGCCATACAAGCTCTTCTTTAACCTGCACACCAATTTTTATTTCCATTTTACCTCATATCCTTCTGGTTGCTGCATGTATATCTCTTCCTCCAAATCTCCATGGAGAAATGTTGTCTTTACATATAACTGTTCAAGATGTAAATCTTCCGCTGCTACAAGAATTAAGATAGTTCTGATTGAATTCATCTTAACAACAGGAGAAAATATTTCATCAAAATCAATACCTTTCTTCTGTGCAAACCCCTTCACCACAAGTCTAGCTTTGTACCTCTGTTTTCCTCCATCTTCTTCCTTCAGCCTCTAAACCCATTTATTTTACAATGTAGTTTTACCTGCAGGCAACCTGACTAAGTCCCAAGTCCGGTTATGCATTAAGGAGTCCATCTCTTCTTCCATGGCTAGCTCCCACTTCTTCCTGCTTTCAACCTGCATTGCTTCTTCATAACATTCAGGTTCACCAGAATCAGTCAACAATAAATAATATAATGAAGGAGAGTATCGTTCAGGGGGTCTACTTATCCTGGTAGATCTTATAACACCACTTTCAGGTGTTTGAGGTGCTTGTTGCTATTGTGGTGGTTGCTACTGCTATGGTTGTTGATTATTATTATTTTCAAGCACCTTTACTTTTTCAGTTATCTCATCAAGAACCGTGTATTCCTTGCTTTCTTTTTCCTGTTTCTTTTCCTGCAACTGATTCTTATACAAGACCTTTTCATTGAATATTACATCTATGCTCATAATGATTTTGTGATTTTCATAATCATATAAGCGATAACCAAAATCATTAGCACCATATCCAATAAAGGTACATTTCTTTGATTTTGCCTCAAGCTTTGTTCTGTTTTCTTTATTAATATGGACAAAGGCCTCATAACCAAAAGGCTTTAAAAAATAGTAGTTTACCTTTTTACCTGTCCATGCTTCCTCTAGAATACCGCCATCCAAGGAACTTGAAGGCCCTCTGTTTATTAGATAAACAACAGTATCTACAGCATCTGCCCAAAATTGTAAAGGCAATCCTGCATGCAATATCATGCACCTTGCACGCTCCATGATTGTTCTGTTCATCCTTTCTGACACAACATTTTCTTGTGGTGTTCCTGGAACTGTCTTCTCTCTGCGAATTCCATGCTCTGAACAGTACCTATCAAACTATTTGCTGCAATACTCACCTCCATTGTCTGATCTGAGACACTTCAACTTCTTTCCTGTCTCAATCTCAACCAAAGCTTTCCATTTCTTGAAAGTATCAAATACATCATATTTATTCTGAATACAATAAATCCATGTTTCTCTAGTTGCATCATCAAAAAAAGTAACATAATAATGAGAACCACTGAGAGATGATACCTGAGCAGGTCCCCATACATCTGTATGCACAAGCTCCAATTTTTCACTCTTCTTTTCTTTCCCAACTCTGAGAAATCTGACTCTCTTATGTTTTCCATAAATGCAATTCTCACAGAAATCCAAATCAACATTCTTCAAACCTGGCAGCAAATTTCTTGAGTGAGGAATCTTCATTCCCTTCTCACTCATGTGTCCGAGCCTATGATGGCATAATGCTGCATCTGCTCCTTTGGAAGCTAAAGCATTAACAAAGTTAGAAATACCATTACATAAATACAATGTACCAACATTTTCACCTTTTACTATTACCAGGGCTCCTTTGGTGACCTTCCAAGTTTTATCTATGAAAGTTGTCACACAACCTTCACCGCCTAACTGCCCTGTTGAAATCATATTTTTCTTCAGATCTGGAACATGCCTTACCTCCTTTAGTAGCCATTAGTTTCCATTCTGTTGTTTTACAATAACTTTACCCATTCCAAAAATTTTATAGGTTTTATCATCACCCAAACGAAGTTGTCCAAAATCTCCTTGAACATAGTCATGAAAATATTTCTTATCAGGTGTGGCATGGAATGAAGCCCCTGAATATACAACCCAAGAATCAGTAACATTTTCGAAAGAAAGAATCAAAGAATCTTGTAACACATCACCTGTCACATTTGCTTCATGATTGTTTTCTTGTTGTGTGTCTCCTTCTTTCCCCTTCTGATATCTACAATATTTCTTTAGGTGTCCTTTCTTTCCGCAATTCCAGCACACTATTCCTGATCTGGACTTGGATCTACCTTTCCTTGATTTACTGCGATATCTCGAGCTCTTTCCTCTTTCCATTATTCTTCCCCTAGACTCTGCACTCAAAGCATTACCCGATGTCTCACCGGAGCTTTTCCATCGCATTTCGTCGCTAAGGATAGCACCAACAACATCATCAAACTTTAAAGTACTAGATCCAGAGACAGAGTTACTAATGGCCATTACTAAACCATTCCAACTCTCTAGCAATGAGCACAAGAATAACAGATCTCTAACTTCATCATCAAAGTTTACCCCTACAGAACTTAACTGACTGGTAACTGTATTAAATTCATTTAAATGGTCTGCAACAGAGCCACCTTCTGACATCTTCATATTAAATAGTTGTTTCATAAGAAATACCTTGTTTGAGGCCGAGGGTTTTTCATATAGTTTCGCCAACGTCTGCATCAAACCCTCTGTTGTTGTTTCCTTCGAAATATTGAAGGAGACTGATGCTGCAAGACACAACCGTACTATTCTGAGTGCCTTTCTATCGAGAATGTTCCATTCCGCGTCTGTCATGGGCACCGGCTTCTTTGTTTTTCCACTCATTGGTAGGTACAGATCTTTCTTATACAGATAATCTTCCATCTGCATATTCCATAGCAGGAAGTTTTGGCCATTAAATTTATTGACCCTAAAATTACCATCTTCCGCCATTGCTCCCACTCGAACTAGGAACCCTTCTTTCCTACGAGTTTATCAGCCAAATATACCTTCAGCTTTGATACCAGTTGTTAGAAAATTATATATTATGGAGCAATGCAACACATAAAATATGCGGAAAATACAAGCACACAAAAAACACATAAAACCAGAGAGACACAAATATACGTGGTTCACCAAGTTTGGGCTACGTCCACCCCGAACAGCCAATCCTTCCTTTCTATTATCCAGCAAAATGAAAAGACAAAACCTACAACAGATCCACTGTAATATCCTCTGTTCTTTCTCACAGTCTCCCTCTCTGTTTCTCGCTCCGAGAATACACACATAAAATACACAGTCGCAATACAATGCCCTCATAAAAGCGAGGGGTTTCCTTCTAGGGCAAAAAACACTAATCTAAGCATAACTTCTACCGTCATATCATTTTCCTAATGAACGGCCTAGATTGACTAGAAATTACTATACTTTTACAAGGCAATTTTACATCTGTTTTTAGCTTCGGGGGCACTGCCCCCGAAAACCCACGCCAGGGGGGAGCTCCGAAAAGCGTTGCCGCCCCCCCCCTGGACCCCCCATGGCAGCGATTAATTACGGGCGGCGTTGCCACCCCTTTTAAGGTACAGGGGTCCAATGCTATGATACAAAGTAAACAAGATAATCAGGCTCCACACCCAACAGCTCTAATGTCGCATAATGGTACTGTTATTGCCTAAATATACCTCAGGCTAAAAGAAGGCAAAATTCGGGGTAACATCAGACCACGCTCAGTCTGGTAGCTAGCCCTACCAGAACAGGAGAGGGCTCTCTCTGGGTCAATCTCAGCGAAAAGTAATAAATAGGGCTTGAGATGACTGAAATAAAAGTTAATTTTAGGCTAGGTATATAAGTGAAGGAGATTTATTGTGTTTAGGTGTTTTTTGTTGGATCAAAGGGAAAGGCAGTTTTGGGTGTGGGGATTAGGCCTAGTTTTTGCAGAGTTCTGAATGGGGAAAGGAAGGCAATATTTTTGATGCTTTATATTAATTTGATGGATGGATCAGACCAGTGAGGATCTGAAGAGGGAAAGAGGGTCTCAAGAGTCCTCCTCAAACAGATGAAAACATGAAAAAATAAACAAAAATGAAGGCAGAGCAAAGTAAACCAATGAATTCTACCTTTATAGCTTGTTTGTTCAGTTTAAGAAGAAAGGACACTAAAAATGGTACACATAAACATCAGTGAACTTATAGATACATAGAGGAAAACACCATCAAAACACAGAGCCACAAGGATCCCAAAGAGGGCTGCAAACCCTGGTCTATTCCTTTGCCAAAATTGCATAATGAAATGTACAATCAAGTGCTAGCAATCCCAAATGTCCAACCCTGAAAATGACTGAGAAAATATATCATATAGACAATTCTAACCCATTCCCATGCCTCTAGGGGTCGATCTCATCATTCTAGGAGCTGTTTCAACCATATCTAAACTAGGAACTAGAAAATAGGCCATGAAATAAGTTGCCTCTATATGCTAGGAAACTGATCCATTCACTCACATTTCACCTTTTGGTGAATGAATCTTCTAGAAAAACTAAAAATGCGCCAAAATTACATCATGATCATGAAATTACATCAGGTTACTTCAGTAGTTACATGAAAAGGTGAAACTGGCCAAAACTAGGCGAAATTCTGAGCCGTGGAGTGAAAAAATAGGCCAAAATCCTCTATGCGTCGCACCCAAAATCTCTATGCGTAGCACAACTTTGGAGCTGATTTTGAGGTGCTTCCCGAACTCAAAATTGAGCTCATGATAGCTCATGGGAAATTCCTACCTGTCTACTTTCCAAAGCAAGTGGAATTTCTATATTTGGTGTCCATTTTCCCCTCCAAAAGTTCAATCTCCCAACAATGCTACCTATGGGTGCAAAAAGTGGCAGAAAGGCCAATTTTAGGGTGTTTTGGACCCTTTAGGCAACCTAGAAATTTATGAAATCCTTAGGTAATCCATGAGCATGCATAAATTTTCATGATAAACTTAGAAATGTAAATGTTTCCCCCTGAAGAGCTGCCAATCATAAGCGCGCGCCAAGTGGCACTACGCGTCGAGTAGAAAAACCTGTTCTGTGACCAAAAAATTCAAAATTGACAAAAAAAAATTCAAAATTCTTTGAAATTTGGGTTGTAGGTCCCTAATCAACTTATATGCTCATCCAAAGAAGCTTCAGCCAAGATTTGGAGCCTATCATGTCTTTTACAACGCTTCAGTGCCCTCCTCAGCCTTGCTTTCAGGATCTTGATCTTCGCTTTGCAAACATGTGTGCACGCCCAATAATGGTTCTTCATATGTCTGAGCATGTTCTTCTCCTTATTTTCCTTCTCCAATAGCTTCTCAAGATGAATTTTGAATCTCTCAAGACAAGTCTCTCTATCGCCCTTAATCTCCCGCTCAATAGGTGTCATCTCGGATGGGCTTCTTCGGGCAGCTTATCGGTTCTCACAGATGTTTTGCAACTCCATGATCATCTGCAGATCCTCCAACTGCTTTTTTCACTGCTCCAGATATTTTATGATCCACTGAGCTCTCTGCAGCTTGTCATTCAATTTTTCGATCTCAGCTTTCTGCTCCTGAATGATCTCCCTCAGTTTTGAGCTTGGAGAGCTCAAATCCTCATCAAGCAATATGAAATCAGTATCATGGGCTCCTGAAGGGCCCTCCTCCTGCATGGGCCTTTTACCTCTATCTTGTACCTATGCTACTGATGACGGCAACAAGACCCCTTCCACCCCGAGTGGAGATAGTACTCATCGGGCTGCTGCAAATAATGCTCTCGTGCCTCTCTGATAAGTGACATACACTGGCACACCGATAGGCTCTATCTCAAGACCTTCAAACTGATGTGAAGGCTCACCTGCATCATGAACAATCTCCGAAGGAGGCTGGTGAGCTGTGAAGCAGTCACGGGAAATGAAATCTTCCCATGCAATGCCCTGCAATCTAAGCTGATGTACCAGAATGATCTTAATGAGCGCATAATGGTAAATGTTGTTGTACTGCTGCTTGGGAGTCTTCTTCTACATGAGATTGGTCATCCTCTCGATGTTTCGACACATGAAGTATGGGATTTTCATCATCCTCACTCTCGTGAAATGCATCAATAATCTGATGTGGTATGCATAGAGGTGTGAGAACCGGCCCTCACACCTGAAGTATCGAATAATGAGTCTTATCAAAAGCACATAAGGTTCCTTCAGAAACCGGAATGGGAATACCCTGCTGAGCTGTCTCACATAGCTAGGCCTGATGTATGGCTTGTAATGCACTCTTTCCACCTGTTGTCTTTTATTCCACTCCTCACCTACATTCGGTATTCCTGTTTCCTGAGAAATGGTTTCTGGTGTCAAGGTGAAATTTACACTAGCGAGAGTAACCTTACCATCTCGCAAATGTAAAACAAACAACCAGGCTAACTCATGATGATACTGAATCTGAGCAATCCTCTCACAATACTGAAAGCATGACCGCTCTCGGAAACATGGCATGGCAAGTGGGCAGGCCTACAACTGAGTCAATGAGGTGGGCTCTTCTCTCACATGTTTGCTACCTTTACGAGGCCTTCTCGGTGCATGAAGCTCTGTGGTAGAATCACTGTCTTTCTCATAAGATGAATTTGTGTCCATCATGGTGTTGCAAGGTATATGTGAAGTGTATGTTTGGTTTGTTGAAAATGATAAATTGGTACCTTTGTTTTAACTACCAAAATATGCCAAGTAGGAAGGGACTGTGGTAAATAAAGACAGTGGGTATAGTGAACTGTAATCAAGTCAAATTTAAAATATAAGGACAGTCACTTAATTATGTTTGGAGACTTTGGGATTTAGGAAATTTTTGCAAGTGATATGGGAGAGTGATAGTGATAGGGTATGGTAGGGTTTAGAGATAGGGATAATTGGGAACAAGTGATATGAGTGGCTTTGGGACATAGAGGAAAAGGGGAGACACTGTATGATGATATGATAGTGATGGGGAAGGGAACCACAGATGGAGAATGGGATTTGCAATACTTGGCACAAAAATCAGACTTTTAAACTTGAAATCCAAATCCTAAGGAGCAGTTTTTGACAAGAAGATAGGGTTTATGTTTGGCATTCAAATTCTCAAACCAATCTTCAAACAACTCCAAACACCAGCTATGAGCAATTTTACAAACTTACTTGAGCATGGAGCAACCAAGAAAAATGCAATTTTGGAGAAGACCGACAAATTTTTTTTGTCTCAGGCCTATGCGCCGCGCGCATAACCCAATGCGTCGCACTCTCCTTGTGCACTGCGCACGTCATGTTTTTCATAGTGAACAATAGTTGTATGCGCCCTGACCCTTACCCAATGCGCTGCGTAGGTAACTTCACCAACTGCTTGGCCTTCATACCACTGTTTCTCTCTTCCACTAATTTTGACCCTGCTTAATGATGTCTTTGGTGTGCAAATGGGTTGTAGAAACAATGGAATTACCTTATATAGTGGAGAACTTGATTTTTGTTGCTTTAAAACCCACTTTCTTATGTTATGGCTTTGGCACTTTTCACTTGCTAATACAAACTCTGTTTTTGTTTCCATTTTGACCTTTTTGACTTGAATGACGAAACTTTTGTCAATTTTTTGCAGGGATGACTGGAATGACTTTTGGAAAAGGTGACCAGGTCTGTGCCTGAAGATTTTGACAACTGAGAAATTTTGAAAATATACATGGAATTTATTACAAAAGACAAAATTGACGATTTTTCTTCAAAACAGAGTTTTGAAGAAAAGTCAAGGTCTTACATTATAACGATGAATTTTTTTGAAATTAAAACTTATTTTGAACCTCCCTCTGGCCTACTACCATTATTGGACATTTTCAAGACAAAATTTGCGAAACCCTAGACCTAATGACTGAGATGACTCTTTGCTGGCTAAGAGACAAAAACAGGAGTGTAAATTACTTTAAAATTTATTTTGATGAATGGACACGAACCAACAGGTACATGACATGAGGGACATGAGCGACAAAACCCTTCCGTCAGAAAATGGATGCTCCTAATGGAATGAAAATGATTAAACTGAATGAGACACCTAAAAATGAAATGCAACAAAAGAGATTTTGATCTCTGACAGAGGGATAAACAGACTGACTCTAACATTGGCTCCAATGGGGATCGTAGCTCCTTGGAGGTGCCAATAACTACAGATCTTTGGAAAGTAGACAGTGCCTTCGTCCATTGGGCTATGGAATCCACAATTTGACAAATCAACACAAGACTGTTGACTGATTTATTGACTGAAAATTTGACTCCAACTGACTCAACTTTGAAACTGAAATGACTGAAAAAACCGACTCGAAAACCAAAATCCTTCTTCAGAATTATAGCCTTCACTTCAGGCCCCAAACTAAAGAGAAGATCACAGTGCACACTTGCGATGAAATTGAAATAAATGGTATATACAATGACAATGTGATCAATAGAAAACATCTTAGAAATGGTACCGCTTGAGCAGCCAACCATTGACCGGCCCTCCTGGACAATCTTCCCCATTCATCTCCTTCAGAAGAAAAGCATTCTAACCCCGATATGCAGCAATTTTAAAGGGTCCTTTCTAGAGATTTTCGAACTTACCGTGCTTACCCTTTTCTTCGTTTCTGGCATCCCATTTCAGCACCACTTCTTCCAATTGAAATTTTTCGCCTTTGATTTCCTATCATAGATCTTCTTAATTCTCTCCTGCAGCTTGAATGTGTTTTGAAAAACTTCTTCCCTCGTCTGCTGCAAATGGATCATTTGATTTATTCGTCTCTGCATATGATCTTCTTCACTGCCAGCTTCCTATAGAAGTTTGACCACCGGAACCGCGAGAGAGGTAGGAAACACTGTATCAACTCCATAAACTAACTCAAAGGGGGACATACCAATGGATTTATTCTGACTCACTCGATCTGCCCATAGTTCATTGACCAGCTTCTTATGCCAACTCTTCTTGTTTATTTCCAACAGGTTTTTAATGATGTTGACCAAAGATTTGTTGGAAGACTCTGCCAATCCGTTGCCTTGCGGATGATAAACAGTTGAGTGGCCCAAAATGATTTTATACTTGTCACAAAACTCAATAATATTTTTTGATTTGAAAGCTGCTGCGTTATCAGTGATAAACTTATTCGGGCAACCAAAACGAGACAAAATGTTATTCTCAAGGAAAGAAATTATTACCGAATCCGTATCTTTCCTAGTGGGAACTGCTTCAATCCATTTCGTGAAATAATTTTTCATTTTTAGTATCCATCTATGCTGACCTGAAGAAGCGGGATGAATTTATCCAATGAAATCCAAACCCCACTGCTGAAAAGGAGCACTCACCTCAATGGGCTTAAGCAGCAAAGGCTGTAATTTTTGTCTTCCTTCAAAAATCTGACACTCATGGCAGATTTTAAATGTATTATACACATCAGCAAACAATGTCGGCCTATAATACCCCACTCTCAAGATCTTGTTGGCTGTTGTTTTCCAAAACAGGTGACTGCCACAATCTCCTTTGTGAAAATCCTCCATAACTCACTTTGCTTCTTCTTCCACCAAATAGTTAAACAAAACACCACTGGGATCTTTCCAATAAAGTGAATTATTCAAAACAAAAAACTTAGCAGCCTTCAACTTCAGAGTTCTACTTCTGTTTCTAGCCATGCCGGGTGGTGGTGACAAATTTTGAAGCACATATACAATATCTGAATACCAAGAAGATGTCACAAAAATTTCTGATACCTGAACTGATGAACTTTCCTCATTATCCACGGACATAGCAGAAATAAGATTGATGTCCAAAGCGTGCAAATTTGATTTAACCATTAGCTTTTCCAGCCCTTGTCCTTTGATAATTTTTGTGGGCTTTATCTCCACATCATACTCCAGCAAAGCAGAAATCCATCGGCCCTATCTTCCTTTCGGATTTGTTTGCACTAAAAAATCCTTTACAGAAGTGTTAGGAACATAAGCAATAATATGAGAATGCAGAATATATACGCGAAAATCTTTCAATGCTTTCACAAGCGTAAGAGCTTTCTTTTCAATTATGTTATATTTCAGGGCTGCATCTCTTATGGTACGGCTGAAAAAAGAAATTGGTTTTTCATGTCCATATCTTTTCTACATTAATACTACTGCCATAGTATGCTCTGAAGCAAATGAAAACAAAATAAAATCCTGAGTATAATCTGGGCTGATCAAAACAGGAGTTGAAGAAAGAACCAACTTCACTAGATTGAAAGATTTTACCTCCTCCTCACTCCACTTTACTGCATTGTCTTTCTTAAGCATGTCTGTAATCTCTCTTAAATGTTCAGCAAGGTTAGGCACAAAGTGGTGTAAAAATTTCATCTTACCATTGAAATATTGAATCTCCTTCTTGTTCCAGGGAAGATCAATTTTCTGAATAGCTTCAAATCGTGCTGGGTCAATACGGATGCCATATTTTGAGATAATATGACCAAGAAGTTTGCCCTCATCCATGGAAAACAAACTCTTATTTGGATTGAGTGATACACCATACCTTCTACATCACTGAAAAACAATTTTCAAATGGTAAAGGTGCTCTTCATCAGAATTGGAAAAGACTGTCAAATCATCAAGATACACAACTAGGAAAACATCTTTCTCATTCACAAATGCCATGTCCATTGCACGCTGAAATGTCGCACCAGCATTCTTCAAACCGAAAGGCATTTTAGCATAATGGAAAGTTCCCCACGGAGTGGTGAACGTTGTTTTGTCTCTATCATCCTCATGGACTAGAATTTGGTTATATCGGGAATAACCATCGAGTAGTGACATACGAGATGCTCCAACTACTCGCTGCAATATGTGATCCATTTTGGGCAATGGATAATTTTATTTCAAAGACACTTTCTTCAAATTCCTAAAATCAATGCACAAACGAATCTCACCTGTCTTTTTGCGAACGGGCACCAAATTGGAAATCCAATCTGAAAATCTTATAGGAACAATGATACCAGCCTTGTATAATCGATTCACCTCTTTCTCAATCGAGGGTAGCAACTTCAGATTTATCCTTCTCAACTTCTGCCTGAAAGGATTTTGATTTGGCTTAATAGGAATAGTGTGCTGAATTATATTGGCATCATACGTCTTTAAATCTGAATAGTCCCAAGAAAAAACATCAGCAAAAGAAGACAACAAACTCACATATTTTTCTTTTACCTCCAGTGGTAATGCTTTAGACAACTTCACCATATTTGGATTCTCAGTAGACCCAATGTTCACGTCTTCAACTCCCTTTTCCGTTGGCCGCAAGGTTGGTTTTCTAGCTACGTCATCTTGATCAAAAAGTTCTTCTAAAGGTATCAAACCCTTAGGAATGATATTATCTTTTAGCTGCAACACTTCCATATGATTTATTTGCACATCAGCCTCACCATCGTCAAGCTCCATATCAGTTGAAGTGTCTTTGAATTTTCCTTTGTTTTGCAGAAATTCATCAATCTCATCATCATCTTGGAATACTTGCCAAAACCTTTGATTGTTCGGGACAGTTGGACTATGTTTCACATGGATTTAAAACTTGTTACTTGAGTTCATTGGAATCTTAAAATTACTACCTGCATTAGCAAGAGCATCCGCAATACCATTTTGAATACGAGGGATACAAGTCAAAGTATAGTCTGAAAATAACTTTAAGATATCAAGAACAAAATTTCAATAGGCCCGCATTCGAGGATGCTTAGTTTGATACTCACCCTTCACTTGATTAATTACCAACTCAGAGTCACCATAGACTGAAATCCTCTTAGCATTCAATTTCCTAAATATTTTCAGACCAGCAATCAAAGCTTTGTATTCTGCTTCATTATTGGAACAATCAAATGCTAATTTGTAAGAACAAACTCTCACATTACTAGGTACCTTGTTTGGGGTGGAAAAAGGACTGCGTACCCAAATGCCGATTCCAGCACCATCACTCCCAATGGCACCATCGAAATCCATAGTCCATAAACCATTTTCATCTTCTTCCAAGTGATGAAATTGTGTTTTCTCTGTTATTTCTGCTTGCTGTCCATCAATTTTCTGTTGCTTTTGGAAGGCTGATTGTTTAGCGGAATTCTCAAGTTCTTGTCTCTCTTTCATCAAAAATTCTCTGAAATTTTCTGTGATCTCCGAAATTTCTTATGCTTCAACTAACTAACTATCTACATCATTGAAACTATCTGAATATAAAACAAAATATTCTAAATTTGTATGTACATAATTAATCGGATGATTTACCGGTTTCTCCTTGCTTGTGATCATATACTTCATTTTCTGCTCCCGATATAATTTTCTCATCTGACCGAACACAGGAATGGTAGCATAGGAGAAATCAAGTTGTAATTTTCCCTTCAACTTCACTCCCCAAGATCTGGAAAGAAGCATGCCAAATCTAGGAGGAATGTCAGCCACAACCACATCCATCAAAACATTCTTCGTAGGAATCTGATATAAACTAACCACCAAATATTTGATGAGCCTGATGCATATTACTCTACTGGAATCAAAATAATACAGATCATGATACTTCTGAGTGATGTCCAATCCCAATTTCTCCATAATCGCCCTCGGCATGAGATTATGGGAAGCTCCAGAATCAAACATGGCATTATGCAACACAAAATCATGCAATCTAAGACTGATATAAAAAGGGGGCACATCGCTATCAGGAGACTCACCATCCAATGCTGGACCAAATATCAACTCAGGCTGATCATCTTCCACATTCACCATATCAGAAATTGGATCAAAATTCAAAATTTTAGATACTTGACCGTTGTAGTTGTTATTTCTCATTAACTCAGTCAAAGGAATGGAAACTTTTAACTTAGCAATCTCACCTTCTAAGCTAAAAGCTGAATTATTTTCTACCTCTTTGACTGGAGCATCCTTCTTTTCGGCTTTCTCTCTCGATAAAATTGTCTGATTTGATCTTTCACTTGCTGCTGGAGACTTGCTTGTAGTAGGATCAGCTACATCTTTTCCCTTCTTCTGTGCAATGGGTGCATCATTCTTTGGTACTGCAACTTATTTTCTCTTTTGGATTGGGTTGATAGGCACATATTTGTTTCTAAGTGAATATTTTTTCTGCTGGGCATACAAATCATTCATATAACCTCTCTGATACTCATCTGACTGTTCCTCAAGAGGTGTCTCATTTGCCAAGATAAAATCCTCATCTTTCTGTACAGCTAAACTTTCTGCATACTCCTCATCTTTGGTGATAAAGGTTGGCATGTCATCGGGTGTAAAAAATTGATTTTCTTCTCCTATTACATTGTCTTCATCATATGATTCAGGGCCAAAAAAATTCTGTTGTAAAGGAGTCTTTACCTGCTGTTGTGCTGGTGGTTCTGGTGCTCACTGCTCTCGTTGTTTGATCCTAAATTGATGTTGCTGCTGTCCACGGAAGTTGGGATTTCTAATCTGCGGTTCGGGCTTATCAAGTGTCAATATTTCAAACATCTTTTCCACCTTTCAAAGCAGTTGGTATGAAGTATAAGCTTCTTCCTTTATTGCGATTTTCTTTTCTGCTCTCAATCTATCTCTCTTGTCATTCAGATTAGCTTCAACACTCACTGCAATTTTCTGCATGTCCTCCAGGGTGGGTGGATCTCTTTCTTGTAATGAATAGGCCATGTCTGGATCAAAACCATCCGGAAACTTAAGCAGAGATGACTTCTTAGATGGCCTTAAATCATCAGGAATTGCATTATAAACCGCATTAAATCTAACACAATAGTCTTGGACGAACTCACCACCATTGCGCTTGATCTTGGTATATTCAAAAGTGATTTGAAGAGGATATTTCTTTACTTCCCACCAATCTAAGAATTGTCTCTGCAGCTCGGCCAATGTAGCAATACTTCAAGGCTACAAAGCTCTGAACCACTTACGTACTTCACCTCCAAAAGTTTTCACAAACAATCTCGTGGTCATGTTTTCTTCATCAATTTCGTCAAGATCAAAGAAGTCTGCCACTCTATCAATATGCTGCTGAGCAGGAACACTTTTAGGAGTGCCATCAAACAATGGGATTTTACTTTGATAATCAGCGAGCATAGCATCCAAGTTTGGAGGCAAGACAAGGGGTGTGAATCTAGCAGCCATTGCTCTTGGTGGATTTATGATCTTTCTTGGAGAAACGGGTGGCGTAGGAGCAATAGATGTATGAGGTGTATGTGCTAGGGATGGAGGAGAAACTACTGCAGATTTTTGATTAGATATAGATGGTTGTACCGGAATAGTAGGAATGAAAGGAGGCTCGGTGTGAACTTGTGAACTGGACGTAACTGCTGATGGCCTAAGAGTTTTAGATGCAGACTCTATAAACTCAGGAATATTTGTTGCCACAATGGAGTTTTGAATATTCAAGATGTAACTGTCGATGGATCTATTAGCTTGTTCAATTTCAAGATACTTGATAAACTCGCGATTTATGACAGTAGAACCAATAGCACTTTCAAACTTAGTCTCAAACAACGACAACTCAAATTGCTCGTCAAATTCAATATCTTCAAGATATTCAAACACAACGGAACATGAATGAAATTTGAAAAGAGGAATCAAGGGACTTTCTCTACGAAGGATTCTTGAAATCAGATTGGGATTCTCATACACTGGAGGTGGATCGGGATCCGGATTTTCTCTAGTATGTCTTCTGGAAGCCAGTGTGTTGGATTAATTTAAAAATCAAAAGGACAAAACCAACTTGTTTAGCCTATCAAATTCTAGACTCATCACCCAAAAGTCTAGAGCGATCTGATATACTGGGGAAATTCACAATTTAAGTGTCACATTCACAAGCTAGACTGGAGATTGACTGAAGCAGCATTTATCTACTTTCACTGATGCAAAGCAAGAGCGTTTCAAAGGCTACCTGGCATAACTTCAGGCTCCGTCTGTAGCTTATAAAACAAATAACACCAACAAGCAAACCATTTTTTCCCCAGTATGGTCGCCACTATGTTATTACATAAATCTACCTTAGGCTGAAAGAAGGCAGAATTCGGGGTAACATCAAACCATGCTCAGTCTGGTATCTAGCCCTACCAGCACAGGAGAGGGCTCTCTCTAGGTCAATCTCAGCGAAAAGTAATCAATAGGGCTTGAGATGACTGAAATAAAAGTCAATTTTAGGCTAGGTATATAAGTGAAGGAGATTGATTTTGTTTAGGTGTTTTTTTTTGGATTAAAGGGAAAGGTAGTTTTGGGTGCGGGGATTAGGCCTAGTTTTTGTAGAGTTCTGATTGGGGCAAGGAAGGAAATAGTTTTGATGATTTATATTAAGTGAATGGATGGATCAGAGCAGTGAGGAGATGAAGAGGGCAAGAGGGTCTCAAGAGTCCTCCTCAAACAGACGAAAACATGAAAAACTAAACAAAAATGAAGGCAGAGCAAAGTAAACCAATGAATTCTACCTTTATAACTTGTTTGTTCAGTTTAAGAATAAAGGAGAATAAAAATGTTACACATAAAAATCAGTGAGCTTACAGATACAGAGAGGAAAACACCATCAAAACATAGAGCCATAAGGATCCCAAAGAGGGCTGCAAACCCTGGTCTATTCCTTTAACAAAATTGCAAAATGAAATGTACAATGAAGTGCTAGCAATCCCAAATGTCCAACCCTGAAAATGACTGAGAAAATAAATCATATAGACAATTATAACCCATTCCCATGCCTCTAGGGGTCAGGCTCATCATTCTAGGAGTTGTTTCAACCATATCTAAACTAGGAACTAGAAAATAGGCCATGAAACAACTTGCCTCTATATGCTAGGAAACTGATCCATTCACTCACATTTCGCCTTTTGGTGAATGAATCTTCTATAACAAGTAAAAATGTGAAAAAATTACATCATGGTCATGAAATTACATAATTATACATTAATAGTTACATGAAAAAGTGAAACTGGCCAAAAATAGGCGAAATTCTGAGCTGTGGAGTGAAAAAATAGGCCAAAATCCTTTGTGCGTCGTGCCCAAAATCTCTATGCATAGCACAACTTTGGAGCTGGTTTTGAGGCACTTCCAAAAGTCCAAATTGAACTCATGATAGCTCTTTGGAAAGCCCTGCCTGTCTACTTTCCAAACCAAGTGGAATTTCTAGATGTGGTGTCCATTTTCCCCTCCAAAAGTTCAATCTCCCAACACTACTACCTGTGGGTGCAAAAAGTGGCAGAAAGGCAAATTTTAGGGTGTTTTTGACCCCTTAGGCAACCCAAAACTTGATGAAATCCTTAGGCAATCCATGGGCATGCATAAATTTTCATGATAAACTTAGAAATGTAAATTTTCCCCCCTAAAGAGTTGCCAATCATAAGTGCGTGCCGAGTGGTGCTACGCGTCGGGCAGAAAAACCTGTTTTGTGACCACAAAATTCAAAATTAACAAAAAAAATTTCCAAATTCCTTGAAATTTGGGCTGTAGTTCCTTGATCAACTGCTATGCTCAGCCAAAGAAGCTTCAACTAAGATTTGGATCCTATCATGTCTTTTACGACGCTTCAGTGCCCTCCTCAGCCTTGCTTTCAGGATCTTGATCTTCGCTTTGAAAACATGCGTGCGTGCCTAATAATGGTTCTTCATATGTCTGAGCATGTTATTCTCTTTATTTTCCTTCTCCAACAGCTTCTCAAGATGAATTTTGACTCTCTCAAGCCAAGTCTCTCTATCGGCCTCAATCTCCCGCTCAATAGGTGTCATCTCGGATGGGCTTCTTCGGGCAGCTTGTCAGTTCTCACGGATGTTTTGCAACTCCATGATCATCTGCTGATCCTCCAACTTCTTGTTGCACTGCTTCATATATTTTATGATCCACTGAGCTCTCTGTAGCTTGTCATTCAATGTGTCGATCTCAGCTTTCTGCTCCTGAATGATCTCCCTCAGTTTTGAGGTTAGAGAGCTCAAATCCTCATCAAGAAATATCAAATCAGTATCATGGCATCCTAAAGGGCCCTCCTCTTGCATGGGAATTTTACCTCTATCCTTTACCTGTGCTGCTGATGACGGAAACGAGACCCCTTCCACCCCGGGTGCAGATAGTACTCATCGGGTTGCTGCAAATAATGCTCTCGTGCCTCTCTGATAATTGACATACACTGGCACACCAATAGGCTCTGTCTCGGGACCTTCAAACTGATGTGAAGGCTCACCTGCATCATGAAAAATATTCGGAGGAGGCTGGGGGGCTATGAAGAATTCACGGGAAATGAAATCTTCCCATGCAATGCCCTGCAATCTAAGCTAATGTACCACAATGATCTTAATGAGCGCATAATGGTAAATGCTATTGTACTGCTACTCGGGAGTCTTCTTCTACACGAGAGTGGTCATCCTCTCGATGTTTCGGCACATGAAGTACGGGATTTTCATCATCCTCACTCTCGTGAAATGCATCAATAATCTGATGTGGTATGCGTAGAGGCGTGAGAACCGGCCCTCACAACTGAAGTATCGAATAATGAGTCTCATCAAAGGCGGATAGGATTCCTTCAGAAATTGGAATGGGAATACCCTGCTGAGCTGTCTCACATAGCTAAGCCTGATGTATGGCTCGTAATGCACTCTGTCCACCTGCTGTCTTTTATTCCACTCCTCACCTACATTCAGTATTCCTGTTTCCTGAGAAATGGTTTCTGGTGTCAAGGTGAATTTTACACCAGCTAGACTGACCTGACCATCTCGCAAATGTAAAACAAACAACCAGGCTAACTCTTGATGATGCTGAATCTGAGCAATCCTCTCACAATACTGATAGCATGACCGTTCTCGGAAACATGGCATGGCAAGTGGGCAGGCCTGCAACTGAGTCAATGAGGTGGGCTCTTCTCTCACATGTTTGCCAACTTTACGAGGCCTTATCGGTGCATGAAGCTCTGTAGTAAAATCACTGTCTTTCTCATAAGATGAATCTGTGTCCGTCATGGTGTTGCAAGGTATATGTGAAGTGTATGTTTGGTTTGTTGAAAATGATAAATTGGTACCTTTGTTTTAACTACAAAATATGCCAAGTAGGAAGGGACTGTATAGGAAGGGACTGTGGTAAATAAAGACAGTGGGTATAGTGAACTGTAATCAAGTGAAATTTAAAATACAAGGACAGTCACTTAATTATGTTTGGAGACTTTGGGATTTAGGAAATTTTTGCAAGTGATATGGGAGAGTGATAGTGATAGGGTATGGTAGGGTTTAGAGATAGGGATAATTGGGATTAAGTGATATGAGTGGCTTTGGGACATAGGGGAAAAGGGGAGACACTGTATGATGATATGACAGTGATGGGGAAGGGAACCACAGATGGAGAATGGGATTTGCAATACTTGGCACAAAAATCAGACTTTTAAAACTTGAAATCCAAACCCTAAGGAGTAGTTTTTGACAAGAAGATAGGGTTTATGTTTGGCATTCAAATTCTCAAACCAATATTCAAACAACTCCAAACACCAGCTATGAGCAATTGTACAAACTTACTTGAGCATGGAGCAACCAAGAAAAATGCGATTTTGGAGAAGACCGGCAAAAAAATTCGGTCTTCGGCCTATGCGCCGCGCGCATAACCCAATGTGTCGCGCTCTCCTTGTGCGCCGCGCATGTCGTGTTTTGCACAATGAATAATAGTTGTATGCGCCGCGACCACTGTGTGTGCCGCGACCCTTACCCAACGTGCTGTGCAGGTAACTTCACAAACTGCTCGGCCTTCATACCACTGTTTCGCTCTTCCACTAATTTTGACTCTGCTTAATGATGTCTTTGGCGTGCAAATGGGTTGTAGAAACAATGGAATTACCTTATATAGTGGAGAAATTGATTTTTGCTGCTTTAAAACCCACTTTCTTATGTTTTGGCTTTGACACTTTTCACTTTCTAATACAAACTCTGTTTTTGTTTCCATTTTGACCTTTTTGACTTGAATGATGAAACTTTTGTCAATTTTTTGCAGGGATGACTGGCATGAATTTTGGCAAAGGTGACCAGGGCTGCGCCTGAAGATTTTGACAACTAATTTTTTTTGAAAATATACATGGCATTTATTACAAAAGACGAAAAGTCAAGGTCTTACATTATAACGATGAAATTTTTGAAATTAAAACTTATTTTGAACCTTCCTCTGGCCTACTGGCATTATTGGACATTTTGAAGAAAAAATTTGTGAAACCCTAGACCTAATGACTGAGATGACTCTTTGCTAACTAAGAGACCAAAACAGGAGTGTAAATGACTTTAAAATTGATTTTGATGAATAGACACGGACCAGCAGGTACATGACATGAGGGACATGAGTGACAAAACACTTCCGTCAGAAAATGGATGCTCCTAATGGAATGCAAGTGAATAAACTGAATGAGACACCTAAAAATGAAATGCAACAAAAGAGATTTTGATCTCTGACGGAGGGATAAAGAGACCGACTCTAACAGGTACCAAGCCGTCTATTATGTTTCTATGTCCTTTAAGTTTGATTTAATATCTGGCATATATATTACCCTTTCTGCCATTGCATCTAGATAGATAGGTTCGAAAAAAAAATTCACATTATTCCATAATAAGAAAAACCTCATATTTAACTTGGTTGGTCCAATTACAAATTTTTTAATTTTTTACCTTATGTCTCCAAATATTCTTTAGTGGTTACCCACCTCAAACACATTAAGGATTATTCAATTTCCTTCCTGGTAACATTTTCCCCTTTGTTTATGTAAATTCTCCAATGGAAGGTATATTGTGCACTCTGACCAAGGAGTCCAAACTATGGTATAGTCATGAGTAGGTGGTTATGATTTTTTCCACATGAGTGTTGAGCTTTTTGTTTCCCTATACAATAATTGTAACCTCATCCCTTTCCAACCTAGCTTCTTTCATTGTTTTTTTAGAAAAAATTGATGGTGCATTTATGTCTACATGAATTAACTTAAAAACTTTCACATTCTCACATGATCACTTTTGAATTCCATGAAAGGGCACCAACACCTTATGAATGGTAGTCATCTCATCATAGAATTGTCTCATAGTGTCTCCCATTGATTTTATGTCCTAAATATAGATGCCCAAGTCTCCCTCATGTGAGGATCATCAGAAGACAAACTTTGGTTGTTTACTAGAAGATGATCAATTTGTTGCTTTGCTATAGCTAGATCTTTTTCCAATTGCTTATTTTATTCAACCAAGAAATATTTTTTCACTTTTGTGGCCTTTGCAAAAGATAAATTTTTTGTTGTGATTGTCCTCAGATTCTTCTTATTATTTGACACAATCACCCGCTCTATATGAATTGAAACAAGATCAACCAGATAATTAAGAAAATACTTTCATCTTTACTACACTATTTTTTTCTTTAATTAATCAAAGGTAAGTTTGGAAATATCCATGACCATAACATCATCTAGAGGATATATTCCTATTTCACTAAATGGTATGTGGCCACTAATAGAAAGAGGTGAAGGCTTAATGTTGGCTTGTTTTGCAATGGGAACAACGTTGGTCTCTTGTTTATCCTATTCCCATTGGACCTCCATGTCTTGAGCCTCTATTTTCTCCTATATTCCTCTTAAAAATACCTCATCCTTATTTTTCATGCTTGCTTGATTGTCCCATTTCTTTTTTTATTCATCCTCAAATTTTTTCTATATCGCTTCTTCTTATTCCTTCTTTCTTAATTCTTCTTGTTCTTACATGTATTATCATTATTTCCTTTCTTGTTCCTCTTTCCGTATGTACTCCTCTCATTTCTTTAGTTCCTCCTCGTATATATTTTATTATTCTTGCAACTTATTCTTTAATTCTTCTTATTTATTTCTCCTCTTTTATTTTAGAATGGTTGATCTCAAAATAACAATGTCTTATTTAAATTTTTTTATTTGCTCCACTTCAGGGTTATGAAAAACTTTTCTGTTATACTTTGAAATACTAACTAGAGTGGAAACTCGCTAATTATTCCCTTTGTGGAAAAAATTATATGCATGAACTGCACTGTAATGGATTTCCTCATTTCTTGGTGCTTGTGGTCAGAAAGAATTGTACCAATTATTTATCTTCTCTTCCTCTTTTCAGCAATAAGACTCATAAGACCATGAAAATGTAACTTAGCACAATATCTTTTACATAATCCTCTATGATAATACTTGTGAAAGCCTGTCTCACTAAACCTAATGCTGGTAAGTTTCTCAATTTATAATTTTGCAACATTTAAGCTCTTGAGATAATAGGATCCCACTTGCAAAGGAAAGGAAGACCAAGGTACCTTCTTATTCTTCTTCTAAAACTAAGACCTATGTTAAGATGATAAACAACCTTCTACATGAAAACCTTGCTGGTTGCATCCCTTAGCAAAATGTGTGTATTTTCTTCAAACTGAACACTTTGAGGTATGTTCCCTGAGGTGATGAAAACAAATATGTTATCTTTTCCCTTGTTTTTCTAGCCTCATGGGATATGCAATGAACTTCTTCCTCAAAGATAATATGATACAAAATCATGAAGAAGTTTAATCAAAATTTTCATATACTCCTCTGTAGAAGTACTTCGATAATATTTTTCCATACACATTGATTGGGATCTCCCTTAGCATCCACCTCAATTAAATACCTGGGAATTGATGGCGAGAAAAAAAACCATGCAGTAAGTAGGAATACATGTAAAATGTGGTTACTTCCTTCGAGGTGGTCATTTCTTCTTGTTAAAATTACTCTTCAATTGTAGAGATAATATATTTTATGAGCTGAATACCTAACGTTAGATTATGAGTAGGTAAATCATGAATACCTAACCTCTGATGAAGGTTTCATTATTCCTCCATCTATAGATCCTGAAACAGATATCGATCAAGTATTGGTAAACTATTATAAGAGTCTTAGTCTTGTAAGTACTATCATTCTTGTGGTAAAACTTATATGGTTTCCACCACCATGACTTGATCACTTATTTGGTGTTTAGATCAAACCAAGCTACATAAAACCAAGAATCCAAGTGTTACTAAAGCTTGGGAAAGCTGTAGTATGAGTGAAATTAATGTGGTTGGCATGAGGCAAGTTTTTTCCAACTGAGACTAGTAAGCACCATGTGCTTGGATTCTAGAACCTGCAATATACATTTGATGTTAATATTAACACAATGTGGCACTAGATACCCACAACAAACTCCGTGGAACTGTAACTTTTAGATATTCTCTTAGACTTTCCTATCTTCCAAATATTCTGCAAACACCTTTGAATTGAATACATATTTTATAGTTAGCCATGTCACAATAGAATATTTATTGATAAATTATTGGGTGTATGATAATATAGGAACTCGTGTCAAGGTATTATCAATGGAATATTTTGTACTTCTTTCTATGACCTCCTTGGATGATCCCTTCTTTGGAGGTATTGTGTTAGTACCTGGTAAAATATATGAACTTTTGGTGATCACAAGTTACTTTCAAAATATATGCACACCTCAGTGGTCACAAGAAATGTGCATTGCACAAAACCTCAAGAGTGATTGTATAGTTCTTAACTGCAAGGGAGAATGAGTAGATCTTTGAACTATGAAATTCACAGTTACAACTAGAGAGAGAGGCCTTTTACTAAGTATGATATAGTTTCAAGGAGAACTGGGGCCTCACTATTATCTCTGATTGTGCAATGTGCAAATGTGACCTAGTGATTATGTAGTACATCGTTGCAAATAGCAAGGGGGAGTCACTACTATAAGAAAGCTCTTATAATTGTGTATTTTTCTCTATCAGATCTTGATATGATGACTAAAGAGAGTAAGGATGAGTATCATCTGAATATTCATATAAAAAAGTCACTTACATCAATCAAGAATCATAATTAAAGGAAAAGTACATGCTTTTATATATACACCCAACAACAATCATTACTGGTAGGCGAAAAGACCATGAATGTGATGCAACACTTTAAAAGAATTTCAAAAGACTGAAATGACACTTGTACAAGATACCAATATAATAAACATAATATTTTCTAATAAAAGAGGAAAAAATGAAACTTATGAAAGAAAAAAAAGACAAAAACGAAAGAAAAAGCGTCAAAAAGTGATAGTTGAGAATCTTAGTGAGAAAATAAATCCAAATGGAATCTAAATCTCCTTCTACTCATGGGAATGAATATAAATCCAATTATGTGTGTGAGAATGATCTCTATGTTGTATTTCTATATAGGTTAGCACTCACAAGATTAGGGTTACGATTTCATATGCATATGCCTAAAATCACGGAGCCACTAATAGTTCACTGACACATGTTAGATGATTAAATTAGAAACATGTTCCACACTATGATTAGAATTATGCATGGATATGGTTGGGAAGTGCACGCTTACTATTTTCAAGAAATGCGCAAGTGGTTAAATTCGAGAACTACACAATTCATTTGCTTAGTGGATTGCGCAATTTACTTTCTCATTGGTTTTCACAATTTATTATCACTGGTCGTTGCATATTTTTCTCTCACAGTTGATTGAACAGTTTCTTATCTCAATGGATTTCATAGTTCAATCCAACAATTAGTTTTGCAGTTAATTATCACAGAGGATTCCATAATTCCCCAGGGAAAGATATGCAATTAGTTTCGTCAAGGGAATAGTTATATTATTTTCTTAAAATTTCCTTTTTTTATCTTCAAAAGTTCTAAAACTACTATTGACAAGGACAAATTGTCATCATGTAGTGACTAGTATATGTTAAAAGGAAATGGAAGTAAAGGAATCACAAGCTTAACGTGAGAGAATCAATCATTTATACACTTAGTAAGAAAATTAGAAAATTTGACGCAAGTTGAAACAAAAATTCTTATGGTTGAAGGGAGTCTGCAAATTAAAGCATGGGAAAATTTTTGGAGGGGGTTGTAGCAACTAAAAAACTTGATGACACATTGGAAGAACTCCAACTCATTTTTTGATTTTAACTTTATGCATCGAGTCTAGCTTTCAGGAAGAATTATTTTATTTCACTAGTCACCATAGTTTCCTTACTTCGCTTGATTAAATATATAGTCCCTTTTATTCCTTTCATTAGCTAAACACTTTCATGAAAAACCCAAACTATAGTTGTTTCTATTTTAGGTTAGGAGTATGCAAGAATGCCAGTGTAATATGTTACTATTTTAATATCATCTTTAGTGTTTCTATGCTTCCAGTGGCCTTATTCAATACCCTGGTAGAGTCACTTCAAAGAGCCACAAGAATTTATTCTCTACCAGTGAGTATGTTTAATACCCCGACGAAGTTTCGTTATTCACCTCTCTGCATAGGAATCATTTCTTTCTTTAACCCATTTTTTATTGTATAAATTTATGCTCATTGGAATTTTATTGGAATTTTATATTGCCATTCGTTGAATAGGGATATCAACTTATTTAATGAGAAAGAGAGGTTGTTCAGTGTTTTAGAAACACTCTTACTTATATACCTTTGAAGTAAACTATATCTCTTAAGTTTCCTCCTTTCCCTTCTCTACTTGACTAAGTTGACATGTAAAAAAAAACCACATATAAAATGTCAACTCAAGGGACAAGATCCTATTATAGATACACATATAATATATATGCTAAGGTTTTATTTTGTGAAAGATATGTATTTTCCATCTAGGAATCATGGACTATTAAAGATATAAAGCCTGGTAAAAGGAGGGAATTAATATCTAACCAAGTGTTGGCAGTTACGAAAATTCATTTTGAACATTTCCCTGCTTATTCAAATCCAAACCACACAACTTTAGTACATAGCTTAAAATAAAAGCAGAAAATGAGAAGGAAAATAAAGGAAACAATGATCAAAACTAAGTTAGAAGGAAAAATATATTAAACCTAATCCTATACTAAAAAAAAAAGTCACAATTATATGAAGTGAAATTTATAATGTAACTATCGAAGCAATTCGTAACCTATATAGGTGAGGGCATGAGAAATGAGAAACATTTTTAAGTACAATGAAAGGGAGGAAATATAGATCGATATAACTTGTTCCATGTTAGATTTAGATAACCATGGTGTTCTATGCTTGATGCAACTTTAATTCAATGATTCTTAGGCCCGATATGAAATAGCATCATATAAACATGAAATTAAAATGCTGATAGAAAAAAATAATAGATCAATAGATGACAAGGAAAGTATAGATCAGACTTATAATTCCTTTTTTCCAACAAAGAAATGAGATATTTTTGCATTACGACAGTCAACAAGATGCTTCACCTAGCAAAGTATTTCTTCGTCAGCCAATCCTCCAAGAATCACACCCACATCCCTCAAAGATAGCTCACCAGAATTCAACACTCGTCAACCCAAAGTCAATGCATAAATATCAACACAAGACAACAACAGAAATTCAATGCTACACACTAGGGATTCGATCAAACTTCTATGATTTATTCGATTTTAGTGCTCAACAGTATGACCTCTCAAAATCAGAATTTTTCCACATACTTGAGTTCAAACGACCAAGGGTTGACCATGGTCAATGCTGTTCAATGCTGGAGAAAAAAGCCCTAAACAGATCTGCAGGAAAAAGCATCTTCGCTCCACACGTGTGAGGGAAAAATGCCTCCAAAGGCTATCAAACTAGTTAGATAAAAATGAGAGAATGTGTGATGAATTGTTGATGAAATGACCTCCAAGTATCTCCAATTTATATCCATCAATGAGGGTGTGTGAAACATCTCTAGGGCATGTGAGCCTACATTACAAATATGGCCAACCTTGCACATGTGGAAAATAAATTCAAAATAAATGTTACGCTCATCCAAACAAGATGATATTTAGACCAATATAGCACCTCTCCGAAAAAGGAATCCAAAAAAAATATGACCATCATCATATGCGTAGTGAAACATGGAGTTTGGGTGTAGTTGAGAAAAAGTAACACTCCCTTTCAACTAGGGAGAACTCCATTTGTCCACAGGTGCCATCAATCATTACCATCATGTACTTTCACCAAACATCATGTGTCATCCTACCGTAAATTTCTTTGTTGGATATTTCTTAGATAGAAAAAAAGGTGATTCCCAAAGAAATCACACTCAGTTGACCCGATGTCAACTTAGAGGTAAAAACCTCTCT
The DNA here is from genome assembly GCA_034641835.2 of Pinus albicaulis. Taxonomy (NCBI): domain Eukaryota; kingdom Viridiplantae; phylum Streptophyta; class Pinopsida; order Pinales; family Pinaceae; genus Pinus; species Pinus albicaulis. Next base: position 890,908,958 of record CM076571.1, read on the forward strand.
TGGACTCAAAAAGAGTCTCATAGTAACCCGAAGTGAGTTTACTGACCTGAAGTTAGTTTAGAGGAAAGAAACTCATCATACTTAATCCCGGATCAAGGTGTTGGACATGTGCAATCCTAGACATAGAGAGTACACCAATATCCGATGTGTCTGCTAGTATTTCTATTGGTATCAATCAACATTTCCCACCTCATTGGCCAAATGAGACGTACTTCCCATGAGTCTGAAAATCCATGGGTAAGACACATGCAGAGCATATATCAAAGAGAGGTGAACCAAATCAATATCATAATGGTGTGGCGGAAGCACAACAAGTTTTGGCCTCGTTTGTGCTTATAGCATGAAGAAGCTATCCCGAAGCCCCTTGGAGCTTTCAGAGATCATAGTTCAACTCAATCAGGACCCTATGAATAGGGTCTTTCCATGATTCCAAGATTCTCATGGAAGGTTACGAACTTGACCTTCTCTACAGGATGTGTGAGAATATCCGCAAACTTCTCATTGGTCCCTATATAATCGAGCCTTACAAAGCCTCGTTGTACCATATCTCAAATAAATTTTTACCTGATATCAATATAATTGGATCGATCGTGGAACACGAGATTCTCAGAAAGGCGAATCCCACTTTGTTTATCACAAAGTATAACGGTGGTATCTAGCGCATGCCCAAACAACCAACTGAAGAGATTTTGCAACCAAACAGCTTCACAACCGGTCATACTCGCTGCAATGTATTTAGCCTCAGTGGTGCTCAAAGCCACCAACTTATACTTCTTGGTCATCCAAGTAATATAAGTAGAAAAAAAGGTGAAGAAACATCCAGATGTGCTCTTACGATCCAACACACTTCCAATCCAATCGACATCAGTATATCCATGGAGTCTCAAAATCCTGACAGTGTATCTAAACCCATGGTTGATTGTGCCCCAAAGATATCTCAACTTATTCCTGCCACCAATCCAGTGAATTTGATGAGGATGAACCATATGTTGACTCAAAGCGTTCACTTGAAAATGTACTTTCGAAGGAGATTTGACTAAGAACATCAGGGCCCCCACGAGTTGTCGATACTCGATAGGATTTGATATCATGGGCCCAGAAGAGTTTCCACACAACTTCTTGAAGATGAGTTCCATCATTGTCGACACATGCTTACATTCCACCATACCAAATCTCTCTAACAAATTCATGACATATTTTCCTTGAGAAAGGAAAATCTCGCATGGCCTCTGGCAAACCTCCAAGCCTAGGAAGTAATGAATTAGTCCTAGGTATTTCATATAAAACTTAGAATCTATCCACCTATTAAAATAATGAATGAGAGGGTTAGCACATGTGAGGAAGAGATCATCCACATAGAGAACCTGAATGAGAGGTCATTCCCTATCAACCTTAAAATAAAGGTTTCGATCAACATTACTTCGAGTGAAGCCCAACTTGATCAAGTAGCAATCTATCTTCTCGTACCAAGCCCTGGGGGATTGCTTCAACCAATAGAGGACTTTATTCAACCTACATACATGGGTGTCACTATCTCAAATTTCGAACCCTAGAGCTTGCTCCACATACACCTCTTCCTTTATAAAACCATGCAGAAAAGTGGTCTTCACATCCATCTGATGTAGATTCCATCCATTTGTTGCAGTAAGGGAAATAATATATTAGATGATGATATAGTAGGCCATAGGTGAAAATATGTTATCATAATATATGCCTTGTTTTTTAGAGAAGCCTCGAGAAATAAAAATTTCCTTGTGCTTTTTAGCACTTCCATCAAATCCATGCTTGATCTTATAAAGCCATTTTGAGGTGAAAAAAAAAATTTCCTCTGGTCTTCGAAGCACTTCCCAGACATCATTTTTCAGAGTGGACTCATATTCTTCGTGCATAAAATCCTTCCAAACATGATGCTTTACGGCTTCTTAAAATGATCCAGGCTTAGATTGTACTATCGTACTCATAGCTACTAGATACCCTTGGTATCTTGTCGACTTATTTCTTTCACAGAATGTCCACCTTGGGAACATGTTTCTCCACATCTACGAGAGTATCCATGAGCCATGAAGGTCTTCTCTTATTTGAAGGAGGTGGATCAATGGGATCCATAGGTCCTTCAACGTTGGGCACCATAGCATTCTTCAACTCTTCCTGCTTCCTTTCTTCTTCATCTTCTTTTCCTTCCTTGGTGCTAGGAAGATTTCTCACTTTCTTGAGGGAAGCATATTCATCGAAGGTGACATCGTGGCATATCTCCACTTATATTTTACCAGGAACATATATTCTATATGCCTTCGAAGTTTCACTGTAGTCCACAAACATTCCCTTCTTTCCAGAAGCATCCAAGTTTCTTCTCTCTTCTTTCATCACATGAAAGTAAACGTGAAAACCAAAAAATATAAAATGAGAAACATTCCCTTCTACGTGTTTTGGAGTCTAGAAAGGAATCTGGGCATCTATTTTCAACGTACATAGCAATGTTCACATCTTCTCCCCATAGAAACTTCGGAAGATCTTGGTCACATAGCATGGCATGGGAAGCTTCCAAAATGGTCCTATTGTTTCTTTCAGCAACACCATTTTCCTCAATAGTGTACGCAGTTGTGGTCTCCCTCTTAATGCCAGCTTCTCTAAAAAAATCATTAAACTCATTTAAATCATACTCGGTCCCATTTTCGATCCTTAAAACTTTGATTTTCATCTCATATTGAATTTCCACCAAGGCCTTGAAGGTACGGAACCATTTGAATGCTTCATCCTTCTTCTTCAAAAAATATATCTAGGTCTTGCGGGAAAAGTCATCTGTAAATGTCTTGTAATAGTAACATACTCCCAAGGATGTCACAGGCAGCACACCAGATAAGTCATAATGTATCAACTGCAAAATATCAGTTGTATTTGTGACACTTGAGGGGAATGGTCCCATTATATGCTTCCCTTCGGCACAACCCTGACATATACCTTTAGGATCATCGCTAAATTCGAGCATCCGTGTCACCACCTTCCTTGCTTCAGGAAGGGATTTGTAATGAAGGTGTGTAAACCTAGAGTGACATAACATTGTTTGAAGTTTGTATCACATGATATATCCCCGAATGGACTTCCACCAACCTGGTAGAGTGTATCAACTCTAAAACCAATAGAAAGAGCTTCCTTGGTGTTCTTCTTCTAGAAAAGTAACTTTCCATCAATGAATACCACCTTGAACCCTTATTCTTCCATTGCCGAAATGGACACAAGGTTCTTCTTCAAATCAGGTACGCACAACACATATTGTAATCGAAGGACTTGACCTTGAGATAGATTGAGGGTCACATTCCCTTTCCCTTTAATGGGATAGGTGGCATTATATCCAGGGATAATTAGTATTCTTCTCAACCAAATCAGAGAGGGCATCTTTATAAAAATTAAGGTGCCTTGAAGCATCACTATCAATCAAACAGACATGCAAGGTGTCGGGTGGAGATGCAGTAGAGAGGGAAGATACAAGAATAAATTCATTTCTCTTATTATCAATAAAATTAGACTCATCAAACCTAGAATTTATTGACCTCTTGAAAGGTTTTCTCATTTCCAATACTATTAGAGGGACCCTTCCTTTTTCCTTGGAACCTGTTGTTCCTACCATTCCCTATCGAGTTTTTGTTGTCATCATCCTTGGGAGATTCCCTTCTATTAGGGCACACTCTTGCATAGTGACCAGTCTTGTTACAAGTGTAACATATTCCCTTCCTTCCTTTGGGCCCCTCTCTACCATGGTTTTGATTTCTCGGGAAACCATGGTTCTTCTTCTTTGCATGAGCGGAAAAGGTAATAGGGTCACTTCCATTACCATTAGAGGCATAGTCCATCATTCTTCTTTCCTCTTGAGTGCATCTCGTCAATATTTCCTTAAAATCAAGAATCAAATTATTATTAATAATAGTGGTATTTAATATATACCAATCAAAGGGGATACCTCCAAGTGCAATAAGAACCATCTCTCGATCAAATATTGCTTCCCCAATATCTAGGATGTTATTCCTGATTTTAGTGAGCGTCATAAAATAGGATTGAATATATTCATCCTTTCCCTACTTGATATTCTTCAATTGATTCTTGAAGAAAAGGATTTGATTATAATTTCTAGACCTAAACATGCTCACCAGCACATCATACATCTCTTTATATGTGTTCAGCTCAGAAATGTAAGAAACCAAGTTCTTATGAATAGAATCCTGGATAATCATATTTTCTTTGATTTCCCCTTTTCTATACTTCGTCTTCGTGCCAACAACCGCATTTGATGGAGGCTCTTGGATCTTCCCCTCCACATAGTCCATGACATATTGATGTTTCAGCACCAAATCCAAGTACATCTTCCATGCATGATAATCAGACTTACCTATCAATTTATCATCAGCCATGAAACACTTGTAGGTTGAGGAGGCCATTTGTTCTGGAAAGGATTACTTCCTTCAATGATTTCTTCTAAGACAATCTTGGACTTTGTCTTCACCTCAACTCTGATTCCATGTTAAATTTAGATAGCCATTGTATTATATGCTTGTTGTAATTTTACTTGAATCTTTCTTAGGCTTGATACAAAATAGCAATCACATAAACATGAAAGTAAAATTCTAATATAATACAATAATATATCAACAGAAGAAAAGCCAAATATATATTAGATTTATAATTTATTTTTTCCAACAAAGGTATGAGACATTGTTGCATTAAGGCAGTCAAGAGGATGCTTCAGCCAGAAAAGTCTTTCTTGGTCTGCCAATCCTCCAAGTTTCACACCGACAACCCTCAAAGAAAACTCATCACAAGGTAATGTTGGTCAACCCAAAGTCAACATAGGACAACAATAAAAAGTCAACAATGCACACTAAGGCTTCGATCAAACTTCTCTAATTTCCTTGATTTGAGTGCCTAGTAGTACGACCTCTCAAAGTTGAAATTTTGGCAGTAAGTTGAGATCAAAAAATCAAGGGTTGACCATGGCCAACGCTGTTCAATGCTGCAGCAAAAAGTCGTAAAACGATCTGTAGAAAACAGTAGCTTCACTCCATAAGTGTGAGGGGAAAAGGGCCTCCAAACGTTGTCGAACTAATCAGATCACAATGAGAAAATGTGTGATGAGTTGATGATGAAATTACCTCCAATAATATCCAATTTATTTCCATCAATGAGGGTGTGTGACACATTGATTAGGCATGTGAGCCTACATTACAAATCTGACTGACCTTGCACAGGTGTAAAATAAATTCAAAATAAATGCTTCTGCTCATCCAAACAAGATGATATTTAAACCAATATTGCACCTCTTTGAAAGAGAAATCCAACAAAAATATGACCATCGTCATATGAGTAGTGCAACAGGGAATTTGGACCTAGTTGTCCAAAATTAACACTCCAAGACATGAAGGCCAGAAACATTAGAAGAAAATTATAATACGAAATATTGGGACAAAACATTTTCCTATCTATCTTGATGATCATACACATCTTGACGACTTCTTGTGGAAGTAAATTCATTCATATCTTTAATTTTGGAAAACTTGCAAAAATAACAAAGCTTAGAATTAGTGAAAGAGATTTCTATGTAAGATTCTTCTAACCATTAAAACATTATAACATGATAAGAAGGCGAATAATATTGAGTTTGGAAGAGAGAAATATTGTCAATATGTTTGTTCAAGTCATGAATATTATCTTGCGATGATATTTTTATATGATCATGTTTGAAACACTTACCAATATTACGAGATCCTGACATAACCATCAATAAAGGTTGAAGTGCCTCAACCTCTAGACAAGTTTCCAAACTATCAAACGATGAATCATCGAAAAAAAATGTCTTAAAAATATCAATCAATGAAGATGTAAAATAATCACTAGATTTATCGATGAGCACAATAAGAATACCACTAGCTATATTAGATTTTACATTCAAGTGTAGGGACTCTTCATGGTTGGATAAATCAAATGAAGGATTTGCTTGAGTGGAAGGAATTCCAAATTTTTATTCTTCATAAATCAATGATGAGAATGAGACATATTATAAATAATTGATTCCACCCCTTCTTCACACCACTCTTCGTTATTATCAAGTTGAATATTATGAGGATGAAATTTTTTTAAAGGAAGAATTAGTACAACAATTTCATTAAACATGTCAGGAGATGAGTTACATTAATTCAATGATGAAGAGGGGAAAGAAATATCAAATGAAATATCATCTACATTGATGAATTAGTGTTCACAATCTGAGGCCTGCACATAATCATGATAAAATATATAATGATTCTCTAATTATTCCACTTAAAATAGTAACATCATCTTATACTTGATAACCATAAGAATGAGGTGAAACTAGTAAATAAAGTTGATCGGATGAGTCTAGACAAAGAGGATCATTGGGAATAACTGATGGAGAACAAGATATGTATCATGAAGAATTGATATCATCAGATATATTATATTGAATATTTAGGGATGGTTTCAAATTTTGATTAGGTGGGCAAGATGGGCACAGGACAGGCATATCGGCAATCCAAACTCCAATTTTTCCAACTTTGATATTGGTACATGGGGCTACCTAATTTGATAAAGTAATGAAATAAGATGATGATACACAAGAAATATTATATTCTTCCTTTGAAACATTAAGTTCTCGATGACCAAGAAAATCTAGAACACTTGTAAGAGTTTAAAATTAAGAGGTTTCAAAGAAATCTCCACTAGATATTGAAACTTATCCTTGATAAAATCAAAATATATGTCTGCCTAAAAAATATAATAACAAAAGTGAAGAAATAGATGAAGAAAATATTCAAAATATTCATCATATTTCATTATAAAGTGAATAATATTCTTATATACACTTTAATAATCATGCTTGTCAAAAGCTTGATGAAGCTCCAAGACAAGTTATTTGAAAGAGTGAATAGAAGTGATCGATAATGTATAGCACCATTGTTTAGAAAAATCTTTAAGAATGAGGATGAACAACCTATAGGTAGCATCCTCACAATTAACTTTCAAAGAATGAAAAAATTCAAGAAAGATAAAAGTTTTCTCAAGAATGTTTATTTCGCCCTCACAATTAAACTTTAGATTTGACAAGTTATAAATTATCCACAAGGGAAATTTGAGATTTGAAATTTTAGAAAAATATTTTGGGATTATGATTTGGGAGGAAGCCATTCAATATGACATATTAAAATACAACTTCACGCACTCATCTTTTCATTTGTCCCTAATAGCACCAAAATATTGTTGTTGATGTTGGATGGTGATAACATTGAAGGAGGTCTCCCCGATATGAAGTCCTAATTACACCTCACAATGTTTGGTGTAGGAGACCCAACCATAAACACAATTGTTTGATATAATAGTGATCTTAAATATGTTCCTTGGCTTCAATTAACACATAAAATTACATAAGCATATCTTTAAAGACAACAAGTGAGAATTTTTTTGTAATATCAGTTGTACTGCATAAGGGGTTTTTTCACACAAAGGAAAAAGAGAGTAAAACTCTAAAAGAAAAGTAGTAGTAGTATGCAGAAAGATACGCACATAAATATGAAAGAATTGTTAGTTAGCCTGCAAAATAGTTCACAAGATAATAACGATCATGAAAGAGATTACAACACACATGCAATAAGATATAGTAAAGCTAAGGAAATATTTCATTTACTTTAGCATGAAAGAAATAACATATATCATAAAAATTTAAAGAATAGTCTTACAATATCCATGATAAATGCAAGAAAATGTGTTGGCTCTAAGAGTTTTGGATAGTTAAGTAAAAGTTCCAAATGTATAATAAAATGACATAACACTAACCCCAAAAGTGAAACATGAAGTTACTACTTGCTTCTCCAAAGAATGATATTAACTCCTATGCTAGAGTATAGAAGCCAATGCTAAAAATATCTATTTCGAAGTGTTTTTCTTGAGTTATGAGGGTTTATTTATAAAAAATCAGGCAACCTTTTACCTCCTCTTATGAAATGTGAATTCCCTCATGACTCTTGAGATTTTTTTGTCTTTATTCTATATAATGAATCTTCATATTCCATAATTGACTCATGGATTTCCACTTACATATACATTGTTTACTATTTTAAAAATATAAATCACATAAGACAAAATGCGACTAGAGCCTAATAAGGAAAAACATTATACATTATGTTTTAGCTTGAGGAAACTATAGCTCGTAAACATATACTTGTAGCTCTAATGTAACATAATGGTACAAAGCCTTGTATTGTGATGTTATGTCCTCAAAATTTCATGGAAGATCTAGCTTATATATGACTCTTTCCTCCTTTGCATCAGAATAAATAATTTTGGAACCAATTTTCACATTATTCCATAATAAGAGAAAATTCATAATTAAACTGGCAGGTCTAACTACGAATTCTTGAATTCTTTTTATTTTGATATCCAAATCTTCTTTAGTGGTTACGTACCCTATATTGCTCAATAATTCTTCAATTTTGTGTCTTACAACATTTCTTCCATTTGTTTCTACAAATTCTTCAAGGAAAGGTACCTTGTTCAATTTAACCAAGGAGTCTAAACTATGGTAAATTTGTGAATAGGTGGTTATGATGTTGGCCACATAAGTGTTGAGATTTTTATTTTCATGTACAAGAATTTTAGACACAACCCTTTCCAATTAAGCGTCTTGAATTATTTTTTTGGCCAAATATAAAGGTGCATTTATGTAATTAGTGCCCTATTTGTGGATCACATTGATGGTTACATGAACCACCTTCAAAAATTTCACATTATCTCGTGATAATTTTTGCATTGAATGTAAAGGAACCACTTCATTATAAAGGATGATCATCTCCTCATAGAATTCTTTCATAGTGTATCCCAATGATTTTATTTACTAAAATATAGATGCCAATGGCTCCTTAATCTAAGAATCAACAGAACACAACCTTTATTTCTTAGCTAGGAGATGATCAATTTTTTTCTTTGCAGCAACTAGATCCTTTTCCAATTTCTTTTTTCTTCAATCAAGAAATCTGTGTTTACTTTTGTTTCTCTACAAAGGCTAAATTTTTTGTTTTCATTAACATCAAATTATTCTTAGTATTGGGAACAATCAACATGTCTATGAAAAAATGATGAACTAGGTAATTAGGAAAAAAGTTTTGCCTCTTGTGCACTATTGTGTATTTTAACTCATCAAAGGTAAGGTTGGTAATATCCATGACAATATCATCATTTATAGGGGATATTCCAATTGCACTGAATGGGATGTGGCCACAAATAACAAGAGGTGAAGGATAAATTTTTGATTGTTATATAATAGGCATAATGTTGGCCTCTTTCTTATCCTCCTCCCATTCAACCTCGATGTATTAGGCTTGTATTTTCTCTTCTATTTCACTCACAAAATTCTCATCCTACTTTTTCCTAGTTTATGCATCCTCAAATTACTTGTGTTGTTCTTCCTCAAATTGTTTATGTCTCACTTCTTATTCGTCCTTATTTCTCAATTATTATTCTTCATTCATGGATTCTCTTTATTTCCTTTCGTGTTCCTATTTTTTTGTACATTCATATTCTTTCTTTTGTTTAGCTTGTTGTCTCTTTTCTTCTTCCTAATGATTCTCTTTTAATTATTTTTATTTCCTTCTCCTCTTTTTTGTTGTAATGGCCACTCTCAAAATAATGGGTTCTGCTTTAATCCTTTTAATCAGTTCCACTTTAGGATTATGCACAAATTTCCTCTGATATTTATAAATAATGATTGGAATGAGAACTTCATGCTGATTCCTTCCCTAGAAAACATTCTTCTCACAAAATACACTAAAAGGTCCTGCCTCATTGCCTCGTGCATGTGTTTAGGAATCATTGTACCAATTTTTTATCTTCGCATCCTGTTTTTGGGAATAAGACTCGCAAGACCAAGAAAAATGGAACATATGACAATGTATTTTACATATTCCTCTGGGATAATACTTGTGAAGAACATCTCACTGAACCTAAGGATGATAAGTTTCTCTAGTTATGCTTCTGTAACCTTTAAGTTCTTGATATCATAGGATCCCACTTGAAAACTTCCCTATATCCTAGATATTTTTGTAGACTTGTAGATAATGGATAATAGATACTGGATACTTCTGTATCTTATCATAGACTTCCCTATATTTTGAATCTTCTGTGAAATCATTTGAATAGAATACATGTTTGATCATTAGCCATGGGAAAGTAGAATATTTGTCAATAAAGAATTAGATTTATGAAAAAATAAGAACTTTTCTTAAGGTACTATTAATGGAATCTTAAATACTTCCTTATGTGACCTCCTTATATGATTCCTTCATTGGAGACATGATGCTATTGGATGGAAAAAGAATTATATATCATGGATCTGCAGCACCTGGTAAGAAAAATGCACTCATTTCTGTAACATGTCAGTTTCATAAGACATTGGATAATCTAACAATCCTCAAGTAGAAGACAATCACTAAGAATAGGGATTACATAATGTTTGGAAAAAGGGAGGTAGAGTGACCTCACTAGCCACTTGAAATGCACATTGCATAGCATCTAAGTAATGATTGCGCAGTTCTTTCCTATAAGCCAGATTGATTGGAGCTTCGAACTATACAACACACAGTTACTTCTAGAGAAAGTGGAATTGTATTATGCAGTGTGCAGTTGCAAGGGGAAAGGATTCCCCACTACTGACAGTGATTATTCAATTTGAAACTATGGCATAGTGATTTTCTAGTGTGTATTTGCATATGCAAAGGGAGAGCCACTACTAGAAGAGATTTCACAATGCACAATTAAGGATTGAAGAAGGCTCTCAAAATTTCCCAATTTCCTCTACTAGAAGGGACGGCTCTAAATCTACTAAATAAAGAGAGGAAGGGTGTGGAACAACCTGAGATTCAAACAAAAAGGTCACTTACATTGAAAAAGAAACATAACGAAAGGAAAAGGACATGCATACATAAATACACCCAACAAAAATCACTATTTGTAAGTGAAAAGACAAGGAATGAGATGTGATACTTGAAAATAAGTTTGAAATATTGAAATGACACTTGTAGAATCTCATAATAGTATAAAAAACATTTTTTATAATAAAATAAAATTATAGTTCCAAAAGCGAAAGACACAAAAGTGAAAAAAAAAAGTGGAAAAAATTGCCAATTGATAATATTAGTTAGAAAAGAAGCACAAATGGAATCCAAAGCTCCTTGTGCTAATGAGAATTAAAAGAGATACAAATATGAGTGTGAGAATGTGATCGGAGGCTCGGTATTTTAGTTGAAAAATGAAAGTGCTTAGAATTTAATGAAACCAGAATGATAGTGATAGACCCTTCGCAAGGAATGAAACACAACTTGTTTTTTCAAAAACCAATTTCACATGAAGGAGTTATTGTCTGCTGATAATCGTTCAAAAGAGGAAAATTTTTATTAAAAAAATGTAGAAAAGGTATATGCTGATGACAAGGAAGCCCAGTCAGAATTCAGGGAATCTTCTTCAGTTTTTGTCCAATGGGACTATGACAAGTTTCACTGCAGGATTCACCAGTTTGGTTTGTGAAGGAGAAATTTGTCCAATGACCTCCTAAGGTTGAACTTAGGTTCAATATTTTTATGTGTTGGAAGTTTTTTTTTTTAGTTATTTAAGGTTAGATTAACAAATAAGATATATATATATATATAACATTGGCACATATTTAATCTAAGTCCTATGTCCACAGGTTTAATGGAGGAGGAATTAACATTGAGGTTCAAAGGTCCAAATAAAATTTACATTGGAGTGAAATTAATATTATGAAAGGTTTCACAATGTTCTATGAAAAGGTTCCAAAGTTGATAATCACGTTGGCATATTAAAGTTTGGACAACACTATTAATCAAAGGTTTGGGGGTTTATAAATCTATTACAAAAACAATGAAATGGGGGTTGAGGTCAGGGTTTGAACTCATGACCTCCCCCCTGCCAATACATGCCATTACCATTGGGCCATGGGCCCTATACCTTGTAATACTTTGCGTTGAACACATATCTGAACACACGTTGATTCTCTAATGGCAGAACATAAGGGGCCAGGCCCCTCCCATGTGATGGATCAGTGAAATCCAATGGTGGATTTAAACAACAGAAAATTCAAACCGATATTTATTAGCGTTAATCTTGTATTAGTGACTAATCCACTAGGTTTAGTACTAATTAAGACAGATTATGTCAATTGGATAAGTGCGCAGTTAAGCTATTATTATCTCAAGTTAAGTGTGATTAAACATTAATTAATATTGCTCCTAATTAGTAGCTCTTTTAGTAGATTGCTATGTTTGGAAGATTCCACTGAATTTGTGAGAACCGTCTCGAGTTTTCTTGATTTGGAGGAGAAACTGGGGCAAAGTTTGTTTTTTCCATAATTGAGTCAATTTCCACAAAATTTAGCTCATAAGGAGTCATTTTTGGCTAATTGGCATGCTATGAACACATTGGAATAGGTATCAGAGGCAGATGAGCTCATTTATAAAGGTTTTTATTGCCCTGAAGAATTTTGAAGCCCAAGGCCACCAGGAGGGAAGGCCATGCCTAGAGCATATTGTAACCAAATTGAGTAAATACATAGTAATTTATGATATATTTTGACATTAAACTCATTGAAATGGGTTCCAAGGTCATTTCATGCATGTAAACAACAATTTAAGAATAATTGATCTAATACAGAAGCCTAAACTATGAAGTTGGACCAAGGAGATGTAGCCTAGGAGGGGTGAAATCCTTCATCAAAACTCTGTTTTAATGGATCATTTGTGATGGTTTGTTTTTATTTATGTTTTTGTTTTTCAGCATTTTAAACTCATGTTTTATGCTTTCAGAGTCACTCATAAAGCTCAGTTTTAATTACCTCTTTGACACACATAAGAAACAAGGGAACCTACACATCAGGCATAGGATCAGTAAATAAGTTATATATATGAAAATGAAATTCACACAAAAAAAGTAACATTGAAATTTATATCTTGTTGGTACCAGAGCACAAGGTTTGTAAGCATATTTTATTTATAGTTGCTTGAAAATTTGTGCAAGTTTAATGGTTGCAAATTTGTGATGTTGACAAGGTTAAAGTTGCATAAAGGTGAATAAAATTGTTGGTTGAAAGTCCTGAGATTAGGACCAGAAGAAGGAGAGATACAAAGGGACCATATTCGCCAAAAATTCCACTCATATCTGCACTTGAATAACCTCAAGTTTTTTCTCAAGAAGCTGATATTGAAGAGGTACAAATTGTACAAGTAGTTGAGATGATTGAAGTGGTACAAGCAATAAGAAGTTGATCTTGAATTCATAGCCATCATGTCAGGTGTTGGAGAGACTCAAGGAAATTCAAAAGAGGAAGATGTAAGGATATCCTTCAAAGACATAAATAATGTGGTTAAATTTATGATTGATGTATTTATTGCTGGGATGGCGGGAGAAGGTTCTAAGCCTCCACATGGAGAAGGAACTTCAGATGGTAAGAAGGATAAAGAGAGGAGTTCAAAGGGAAGTTGAAGAAAGGCACGTCCATCTCGACCATCTTCATCAGCCTCATCATCCCCGTCATCATCATCTTCAACTTCCACCATAAAAAAAACTCACACTCACTCAAAAGCCACAAAAAGTAAAACTCCATTACTGAAATTGGACATTAAGTTTAAACTTCCCATGTACAATGGCAAGATAAATGTAGAGAGGCTTGAAAATTGGATATGTCAATTATAGGTGTATTTCATAATTGATAACCTTCACAAAGACGACATAAAAATCCAGTTGGCCTCATTAAGGCTAGAAGGAGTAGCACTAGTTTGGTGGGAACCAAAAACTAAAGAGGAAATAAGAATCCACAGTAATATATCCATTTCTTGGGTTGATTTTATTATTCCATTCAAATATAGCTTTATCCATTATCCTATATGCAAAAATATATTATGAGATGGAAAAATTTGAAGCAAATCAAGGGTCAAACAGCTCGATAACATACCTAGGAGTTTAGGAAAAGGGATTTGTTGTTAGGAATAAACTTGAACTCCCAAGATACACTCTTGAAATACATTGGGGGTTTACATTCCTATTTGAAACATACTATCCTTATGTTTAACCCAAGAAATTTAGATGAATTTTTTGTTCAAGCAACACACTTAGACGCAAGAGGGAAACAAAGCATAAATGAGAAAAGTGAAGGTGAGGGTAAAGGAAAAGGAAATTTTTTTCGAACAGGAAAAATAAATAGCTCCGTAAAAATAGAGAAGGAAAAAATCCAATGAAAAAATTGTTCAAAGATTGGCCATGACGAAGACCATTGTTGGCAACTTCATCCAGAATTGAAACCAAACATACTGAAAGCCAAAGAGAAAGGTAAAATCATTGATATAGATGAGAATGAATTAGGGTCAAATTTAGGGGATGAGATAGAGATTATAGGCATGGGTTTGAAAGTTAAACATGTTTCAAGCACTAGTTCATCCAATTGTTGAAATGATACTGACGATGAAGATACAAGAATAGAAATTTTCCATATTAGAGTTTTCTCTAAGCATACCAAGATTGATACACTTTTTGATAGTGGGTCACAAGCTAACTTGATTTCTGAAGACTTGGTTAAGAAACTAGTCCTTGAAACTATTAGACATCCAAGACCATATCCTTTGGGTTAGATATGGAAGAATGCAAACTTGCAGGTTATAAGGAAATGCTTGCTAATACTCACCATCAACTCAAACTTTCTTGATGAATTTGATATTGATGTGGCACTACTTGAGATATCACGTATTGTATTGGGAAGTCCTTATATGTATGATAGGAAAGAAGTATTTCATCACCATGAGAACAAGTATCAGTTGTTTAAGGATGGTATTGAGTATACAATTAGAGTGCATAAGAAGAACATAGGTTTGTCTCTCATACATGCAAGTGAAATGAAGAGGATAGTGAATGCAAGTTAGAACTTGACATTGTTGATGATCACATAAATATATGTGTTGAATCAAAATTTTAAAAAATATTCTTATGCTTGTAATGAGTTGTTTCAATATATTAACACGTTGCCTTTGAGAGAAGGTGAAAAAGATGTGAAATAATTTCAGCAGTCAACATTAGTGTTGAGCAGTGTTGGAAACAAGATGTTGATGCAAGAGAGTGCAGAGGTAAAAGAGAAAGTGACAAAGAAACTTGGAAAAGAAGGCATGGGCTCCAAAAATGTTAGTTTACGATTTCGAAGAGGTACATGGCAATGGTGAAGATACTTGGTCAAGAGTCGACGGAAGTACAAAGAGATATCAATGAAAATCGCCATGGTGACAGTGTGCAAGGTGAGAAAATTTTTAAATTTCCTTTCGAAATGTTCTAAGCAAAGGTTATGAAGTTGATAAACATGTTTCCATATTAAATTTTGGACAAAATTATTAATCAAAGGTTCAGGCGTTTATAAATTTATTACAAAAACAATTAAATGGGGTTTGGGGTCGGGGTTCAACCTCATGACTTCCCTCCAGGTAATACATGCCATTACCATTGGGCCATGGGCCCTGTACCTTGTAAGCCTTTGCACTGAACACATATTTGAACATGCTTTGATTATCCAATGGCAGAATAGAGGGGGCTATCCCCCTCCCATGCGAATGATCAACGAAACCCAAGGGGATATTTAAACGATAGAAAATTCAAAGCGAGATTTATTAGCGTTAATCTTGTATTAGCGAATAATTCGCAGGGTTTAATACTAATTAAGCTGGATTATTTAAATTGGATAAGTTTCCAGCTAAGCTATGCTTATATATAGCTAGGCATGATTAAAAATTAATTAATATTACTCCTAATTAGAAATGCTTTTAGTGGATTTCTATTTTTGGTGGATTCCACCGAATTTGTTGGAACTGTCTAGAGTTTTTCTAGATTTGGAGGAGAAATTGGGGGAAAGCTTGTTTTTTCCATAATTGAGTCAATTTTCCCCCAAATTAAGTTGAGAAAGAGTCACTTTTGGCTAATTGGCATGCTATGAACAAATTGAAAAAAATTTCATAGGCGGAGGAGCTCATCTATAGACGTTGTTTTTGCCTTCAATAATTTTGAACCCTAGGGCTGCCAGGAAGGAAGGCCATGCCTACAACATCTCATAGCCAATTTGAGTAAATAAATAGTCATTTCTGATAGATTTAAGAATTTGAACCTCATAGGAATAGGTTCCAAGAGAATTTGATGCATGTAAACAGAAATTTTAGCACAATTTATCTAATATAGAGGCCTAAGCTATGAAGCTTGACCAAGGAGATGTAGCCCAGGAGGGGTGAACTCCTTCATCGAAACTATGTTTTAATGGATCATTTTTTATGGTTTGTTGTTATTTATGTTGTTGTTGTTAATCCTTTTAAATTCATTTTTTATTCTTTCAAATTCACTAAAAAAACTCGATTTTAATTACCTCTTTTACACACATAAGCAACAAGGTAACATGTACATCAAGCATAAAATCAGTAAATAATTTTTATATCTGAAAATGAAATTAACACAACAAAACTAACATGCAAGTTGAGATCAGAATGAGCTCTATGATTCCCTTCTTATGTAGATGAGAAATCACAATATTAGGGTTAGGGTTTTGAATGTACATTCCTAAAATATGGGTGAAACTATTAGTTTACTAAAACATGTCAAATGATCAAATTAAAAACACGTGCCACAATATCAATTATAAGTACACATGGTTTTACTTGGGATGTGTGTGGTTCCTATTTTCAAGAGATGTGAATTTAATTAACTTTAAGAACTATGAAGCTCTCCGGCTTAGTGGATTACGTACTTAAATTTTTGAGTGGATTGGAAAAATTACAGTCACCATGGATTGCACAATTTTATCTTACAGTTGATTTCACATTTTCTTGTATCAATGGATTGTGTAATTCACTATGAAAAGGTGTTGTGCAATTAGCTTTCATAAAGGATTGTGCTATCCCTGAAAGTAAGGTATGCAATCAATGTCGTCAAGGAAATATTACCTTGTTTTAGCAAAAATTTCTTTGTCCACTTTCAGAAGTTCTGCATCTACCTTCCACAAGGAGTAACTATTATCATGGAGTTCGTAGTTGTTGTTGAAAGGAAAACATAGTAAAGGCATGACAAGCTTAACATGAGAGAAATATTAATTGTGACACTTAGTAAAACAAGAAGAAAACTTGACACAAGTTGAACAATAGTTCTTATAGAAGAAGGGAGGCTCCAAAACTAAAGCATGGGAAAAAAATTGGACAACGGTTTTAGAATATACAAAAAGGTCTCAACACACCCTTTAAATGAATAACCCTTCATATGCATTGATCCATCATGATCCTGTAGCATTTCCTCAATCGATATATCACGTTATTTATGCAGCCACATCTTTAACATAATATTATGATGGTTCATGTGCTCAATCCATCCATTGTTTGTTTAGAGATTCTTTTCATTGGTTTGGTTGCCCTAAATTTCATCTAAATGATCCATATAATGTATTTTCCAGACTTCCTCTTCTCCTTTAGAGCGTAGTTTGTAAGGTATTCCATTTTCCAATGCATTTATTGTTTTATTGTTCTTTTGTAATGTGAATTTATTTCATCCCTTATGCATATCATAGCTTTGTAAAAAATATTTTGTTATATTTCAAATCACAAGGCCTTATTTATATGATATCATTATATAGAATCATAGTTACACATGGCTTATTAATAAATCATAGCTTTGGGCTTGCCATGATATTGATCATGCGCCTAGCGCATTACTTTGTGCAAGTATAATTCCTTCATTTCTTTACATCTTTATCACATGCCATAACCTCTGCATATTTCAATGTAATACCCTTTAGGTTCCTTGAATATACCCTCATAGGGGATATTTAACAAACAATATCTCTTGTCCTAGTAGTATTATGGTCCCTTTAACATTATCAAAATCGTTTCCCATAAGAAGAAACCCTCCAATAACATGTAGATGTGATTATTATGATACCATGTGATCTCACTGTGATAATGATTATAATGTTAATGCATAAATTAGCTCATTAATACTTTATATAAGATAGATAAAAATGTGTTATTTGCAACTTTAATGCACACTAAATAAGTATTTGAAGCATTAATCCAAAGAGAAAATTAAAAGGATACACCAATTTAGCCAACAAAACTCAAAGTTTGAGACCCAATGTGATGATCAAGCCTATGAACTAGCCTGATAAACTAAATGTAATTAATATAGAGTACAATATACAACAATTATCATGCAACTAGCATAAGAGATTTTGCTAGGAACTATTCATGGAGACTAAGGCTTGTGAATGTAAACTAGCGCATGGTTGTTGAAGGTGAAGCATGAACAATGAAATAATATGCACGCATGTGATTTGCATAAAATACTATGGCGCCAAATCCACAAACCCATATGTAATATATTAAGGTGAAATGATGATATCATCTTCATCTAATAAAAATACATTCATGGTTTGTGATTTGTGATATATTCCATGACACTTAGTAGCTAAAGACCAAGTTAATGGAGCAACATCTTGAAAACCCATAATGAATTGCAGATAGCATAATCTAAGGCAAACCAATGATGGGAATAGGTAATGTGTTTGGTGAGAAAAAAATAGCCATAGGGTTTTATCGGTGAAATACATGATCAATATAAAATATTGACATAATGATTGAAGCCTTGAAAGAAGATGGGGGCCCAAAATTTCGTGATAAGATAAATTTTAGGGTGTTATTGTAACAGCTACAACAAATGGTGGACCACTAGTGGAATCTAGTATCTTTTCCTTAGCCCTTTTAATATATGGAATCTTAAAATAAATTTGAGGAAATATTGAATTAAATTCCATGGGTACCACTTGAGCTAGTTGACCATTTATAAATACACCATTTTTATATCCCATGGTTAGCTCATATTATTCCTTAAACAATAAATCAATATCTCACACATGTTAGTACTAAATAATGATATAAAGAACACAATAGAGGTATTATTATATTCAAAATTTTAAAGTGATTTTCTGGTGTTACTCTATTGCTAGTAGGCCCATTCAATATTCTACTAGAGTCACTCAATAAATCACATGAATTGGTTTGCTACCAGCATGACTATTCAATAACCTGACGAAGACTAATAAATAAAGGGTAAAGGAAGAGAAAGGATTTCTACACTTTGGGGTATTTTATTGAGGAAATTATTTTGTCAGGGCATAAGAGGGATCCCAAGTTATTTTATGGTAAATAGAGGCTATTTCTTGCTTGATAGAAACAAAATGGTTTTCTGAATTAGGTTTCCCCTCATGCCTTATTTCTACACCATGCATCAAATTTTCAAATGGAAATGAAAACACAATATAATCTCCTCAATATCAATTGGGATATAAAATTTAGGTTAGATATGTTAATCTCGAAAACTTGTTAGATTTCCCCACAAATATCCATGTATATTTTCCTTTTTAATAGGATATAATAATGTTTATATATAAACGATAAGGTTTTAATATTATTATCTACAAGAGGCTGCATTTTGGAGTGACCGCAACAACCACTCGAGACTATTGCTTTGGATTCTAGCGTTTAAAACAAGGCAAGTGAATTAGACAAAGGGTGATAATGGGAAATATTCACGGATCATTTATTTAGAAACTTGTAGGATATGCATATAAAAAGGCTTATATGAGAAGAAATATGCACTGTGCAAGGAACTGATTTAAAGGAAATAAATCTAAACATAATGCAATGTAAGCAAGAAGAAAATAAAAATCAGAGAGAAGACAATGGTAGAAGGCCATATCTTAAAAAAATGTGGGAATGAATCAGAATGTAATGTGATGAATTGAAATTCGAGAAGGTAAGTTAAACATAATTAAGAGATGTGGAATGCAGTGCCAACAATTTTCAACTAACATGTATAAAAAACATACTTACTCTAATAAACTACAAGTAATCCTAAACTCTAATCTAATTTAAGAATATTGTTAGGACTGTGTTAAACAAAAATTCCAATGTAGCCACAAGAGTTTCCTCGAACTGGAAGACACAAACATATAGGTGATTAGTACCAACATAAAGCAATATGAAAAGGTAAAAATATTTCCCCATATAGCCTACACACGAAAATGAAGGTCATGTGTGCAAGTGAGAGAGTTAATCAAAAACTAATGTTCCGACTAGGTTGGAATTCCATCCTGATAGATATAATGATAAACATGAACATCCATAAAATCCCTCATGAATATCCATTCGTCGATGTCTTCATTCATAGAAAATGCAACATAAAATTGAAATCTCCTATTAGCGTGAATGATTATTAAATAAGACTCCTCCAACCAATAAACCATTTTGTCATGAAATTAAAAATGATGAACATGCGAGGCTTCGAAAAAAATTCAAAAATGAGAATCCATTAGATGAAAAGTTATTAGGGAAAGAGTCTCGTGAAGAAAACTCAATTTGATTTTGGTAAAAATGGTTGATTTTTTCTATGGAATCTATCTTAAAGTAAGCTTTATTACAAATTTTAGAATCATAAATTCACACATCCTGTATTTTTTTTTAAAATATTGTTATTTGGTTGGTGTTTCAAATATACAATAAAGAATTTGTAAATATTCCTTATATTCATTTGAAGACATTACATTCTATCCTGATTTCTATCATTTCAATATCTTGGTATCATTCTTATTTTGTATCATATTTTTTTCTACATTCTTGTTCCTAGTATGATTTTTTAGTCAATGCACCAATAAATGTGTTTTTTAATTAGATAAGTTTGGCCAACATTCTTTCCTATTACAAATTTTTTGTTTTAATTCTATTATAAAAATGATTGCTTATTTATATTGATAATATTTGTATCATTTTTCATCATATCTTCATCTGAGTATCTGAGTCCATGTTTTTAAAGCCATTCACATTTGTTCCATCATATTTTACATATGGTTTTTCTATATATTCTCTTTGTGATCTACTTCAATGTGACAAAATATATTTTTCTCTTTTCCTTTTTCTTGCAAAGGCTCAAAATTCAAATTGTTAATATTTGTTCGATATTGGATAACATGGAATTCCATTACACCTTCCTTAAATGAGAAAAATTTAGTTAAAACAATCAATTTCTCAGCATACCATATGATATGGTTATATTTAAAATATAGCATAGCCAATCGTAAAAAAAAATTCTACCATCCAAATGCCATTTTTCATATGGCGCTACTAATTCTATAATATATCCTTGTGAAATTACTAATCAAGGTAATTGCACGATTACATACTCGTTCATATATCTTTATATGCACCTTCAATGAACCATTATGCTTATTTGCATTGAAAAAAGTATTTTCAATTATGCATCGTAGATAGGGAATATATATTCATTTTGTGTCTTTTGGCGTATTGTTTCAAAATAAATTTCACCACAAATACTCTTGAATCTAGAAATTCCAATACGAAGAAAATACTGTCTAGTGGAGGTTATAATGAAGGGTTTTAATGTTATAAAATTGGTAAATATTATCAAAAAATCATCCACTAAAAAATCCGCTTTGGATAGCAGAGGTTTTTATTGGGAATCCATTAGAACTGAAAAAATATGGGTGTCCGGAGGTTCTAGCAACGTTTTTTTTTTATGTGCTGAATGGAACAAGTGGCATCAGCGCACTACATAAGTATAAGCATCAGGCGAAATACACAAATAAAAGATATGAGGCATTGAATGAAAAGAGCAATGATGTGTAACATATACTGTACCGATGCTACGAGATAAAAAAATCCCCCCAACGTTTCTCTAAGGAATAACATGTTGGTGATTTTTTTTTAAATTACAGTGCTAATGTGGATTTTTAGTACAAAGGCTTCAATCTATTAGTCATACAAAAGGTACGGTTTTATTAGTTTTCATAAAGCACTTGGCTAGAAATAATATTTTGTAAGACTAGGTAGTTAGTTATATGAAATAACTGGTGTGTTAAGAATTCTAATGAATCAACACATCAATCTCAAATTGCCCTGGTGCTTCAAGTTTTAAATGAATCGATGCTCTCGTTTTCTTAAAATGCAGTGGGCATGCAAAAATATGTCTTCGTGGTGCTTTTATATAACACAATGGACTAGTTCTTTTTTATGTTATAGACGCACCGGTTTTTTGAATGAGATTTTCTCTTTTTTTGGAAAGATTGACCTATGACAGTGCAATTATTGTTATTTTATAAATATGTTATTCATTTAAAATAGACATATAGCTTATATCAATATTAGTATAAATAAAATTATATTAGTGCATTTTTATATTATGTTTGAATTAATTTGTTATATTATTACATTTCACATCTCTTAATTATAATATTTAATCATCCATATATTTAATCAATGGTGTAACATTTCACAACGATATTGGATAATACAATATAATAAATTAACATGTATTTTATTATACCAATTAGAGACTATTTATCATACAAAAATAGGATTATTATTGGTAACCCTTTGTCTTTCAATTGAGAGACCATGTCCATTCCATTAAAAAAAAGTTTGATTTTCATAGACAACTATTTCATAAAATAAAAAAGGTTTCATTCCAAATCGATCATAATTCTTTGCTGAAAATGTTGTACATGATCAAGCTACTTCCATGACTTGGGTTATTTGGCGGAATGTTCTTTTATTGCATTGATTGTTTTCATCTTCTTGATCTTGGAGTTTAATCTACATATATAAAAATAAAGTGTAATGAGTGTATCTTCAATCGTGAGAATAATGAAAACTGAAATAAATAATATACATCTATTTAAATCAAATAGAAATGTACCATAGAAATAATTGACTCATAAATTGTGCACATGGTTTCAAAACAAATTCGTATGCCTTGTTGCAAAAATTCTCATACTCACGGATTTCCATACCTCGTTTCCTGTATGTTTTAAACCCAATTATAAATCATAGATTTAATATAAAGGATTTTTTTCATTTTATTAATTATAAACTCAGAGAAGTAAAACAACATAGATGCTTAAAAATTCCACAATTAATTTTTGATATGCCAACATATGCTCACAACCCTTATTTAGTCCAATGTCAATCAGTTCTTTTGATAGATCTTGTTTGTATTTTAGCACCTATTTCAAGACATTCAAGGATGGATTTTGTAAAAAAATTGAAAATATACAAAATGAAACCTTGATTTGTTATAAATTAAATATTAACTGTTACTCAAAAAAATTAAAAGTAACCATTTTCTTCCTCATCATCCTGTTTTATGTGTTGAATGAGTTCCATCTTGTTTTCTTTTCTGCAACAAAAAAAATAAAAATTGAAAATTAATATTTAATGCTAAATTATTTTTTATATGTACAAATTCAATCATGATTACATAAATTTGAAGCACGTTGTTGTTGATATGGCTCCTCCTATGATGAAATTGTGTATTTATTTTACCATCACCTTATACATTTTTTTGGACATTCCTATTGGCATGTTTCATGTATCAACCCGTTGATCATCTGGGATTTTAATAATATTCCCGAAAAAGTAATAAAATATTTTTATAATGATATATGAAAATTAAATTAAAAAAAATCGATATTAATAAATTAAAGGTTTATATTAATATATACATATAATTCTATAAAATCATTTTATATAATTAGGAATATTTCCTTTTGAATGATTCCTTTTTGTTGTTGTATGTTTTTGTTATTGAAAGTCTAACATGTTTCATTGACCATTGCTCCATTAACACTTCTTGTAGTTTAGATATAATTTGGTTCTTAGAATCATTGGATTTATTTTTATATTGTAAGTGGAAAGTACGTCTATACATTTGTTCCACTAGATCAATCATATTTTTGCAAAACATTTTCCCCCTTTCATTAACCTCCAACACCAATCGAGATGAGCTAAGGACTAGTTCATCATTATTTACATGTTCTATAATTTTTCTTTTTTGAGAAGGGCATTGATATTTTCCTTCATTGTTGCTCCCTGTAGAACATTGAACATATATGAATTAATATACTATTTGAAACATGCTACCTAATATTTTTAAGTATATTATTAGTGAAAATAAAAATAAAAAACTCATATTGAATAATATTTTCATTCATTTGATTCATCATTCTGGAATTTATCTATTAGGATTTTACACTATTATGCACTTAGATTAGAAATTACTTTATCGACCTTGCTCATTTTTCAGCTCTGCATGACGCACACCAACCAATAAATATTAGTTAAACTTACATATATCTCAATAATATTAAATTTTTAAATAAATTACAAAAAAAATCCGTTCTCTTCTTTTTTTGATGTGTTATCACTTTGTCAATTAGTATTTTTGTTACATGAGACATTATAAGACATTTTTTATCAATACACAACCTGTAACATTCAATATAGAAGCCATTAAATATATTTTTCAAATAAATCAAATTTTATTCAACAAAAAAAGTCTCTAGTAACTAGTGTGTTTATTATATAAATGCATTGGTGTATTTAGACCATTAAACCTATCGGGCATTTAATTTTCAGGCGCACCGTCATGGAGAATTAATTTTAAATTATTACGGTGTTATTTGTAAGGATAAATGCACCGAAATTATTTAACGGTGTTATTCGAAAGATGCACGTTGATGCGTTATGTTACACCAAAAGAAACGATTAACATACTAGACAG
Source organism: Pinus albicaulis (assembly GCA_034641835.2). Lineage (NCBI taxonomy): Eukaryota > Viridiplantae > Streptophyta > Pinopsida > Pinales > Pinaceae > Pinus > Pinus albicaulis. The sequence goes on from CM076571.1 coordinate 890,933,660, forward strand.
GATATAGAGTGTTCTAATATGTCAATGCATTATATTACATAGGGAGAGTTGGTATGTCATATTACAGAGGGTGCACCACAAAACATATAGTTGTTTTTAATAAAAATGGAGACATACGATAGGGTTTGGATGTCATTGAATAATTGATTCCAATAGTTTAGATGTAAAACGCCCTATATATAGAAATTACACAAACCCATTAAATGTAATTTACGTAAATTAAAAAACCCTAATTATAAAGTGGTAGAGGAAGTTAAACCCTAATGTAAAATTTTGCAAAAAGAAAAAATGGTTTAAGCTAAATATTGATTTTTTATTTTTTTTCTATGAATTTTAATTAGATTTAAATAAGAAACCATATCGTAAAAACAATTTACTGGTAAAATCTATAGTATTTTATTATTATATAGGGGCTTTAAATTGTTTTTTCGAAATCTTGAATAAATATAACAAAAATTGTAAAATATTTTAACAATAAAATTAAATATTTTGCTATCTATGATTCTAAGTTAATAAACATACCTTTCAACTTCTGATCTTTCGATGGCTCCAAAATATTTTGCAACTCCACAGTGCTCTTAGTATGTCTCTCTTGCAAATGATATCTCTTTAAGTTAAACCCTAACATAAATTATAATTTTTTTATTAGTAAAATAAAAAATAAAACTTCTAAATTTTACCGTGCAGGTTTTCAACTAAATCCCCATACCTTTTAGCTTTTCATCTTTTGAATAGTTATGTTTCTCCAAAGAATTATGTTTTTGTGTAGTACTCATGTTATGTCTCTCTTGCAAATCACTCAATTGAAATTTTGGGTAAAATAATGAAGTGGTGAATTTTTTTTACTAGTTAAAACACTTTATGAAATTAGATTTAAAAAAATCAATTGTTGCTCATTTTTCAATTGAAAAAAAAAAAAAAAACTCACATTTTTTGCAATTTATTTCCACATCTGTGTGTTCGATATTCAACCACACTAGTCTGTTGATAAAACAAGTGCACTAAGATTTCTAGGGTGGAAAAGTTTTTCAATGAACCGACATGATACAATTTTTTTTTTTGAAAATCCCAAAAAAGTATGATTAATTTTTTTAACACAACAGTGCAGTTTCTATTCAAAAGCATCGATGTTCTAATTTTTATAAGAGAACCATGCTGGATGAATTCATTTCTATTTTTTACGTTAAACATCTGCGTAGTGTTTCTTTGTTTAATGTATCAGTGCACTTTTGTAGAAGAGCACCAATATGATAACATATTTTTTTCAGAATGTCAAAAACTGGTGCATGTATTATATTAACGCCCCAGTGATGTTAATGTTTTAAATGTATCAATGCACTTTCTTATGATAAGCACTCCTATTTGTTCTAAAATCTATCTTAAATTTTAAGTTAACATAAAATGGAATATTAATAGTCAATTATCCTTTAGAATGCATCCACATGAATTACAATAGTTCATAGTATACATTTTTCACTTAAAGTCACCTTATTCTTTTAAAATGTTTTGAAAACTATATTGAAATTGAGATTGTGGTTATATGGTTTTTGAAAAAAATTTAATGATATATGAAAATGGTCAATTCTTCAAATTCCAGCTCATTCCATATTTTTGATCAAAGTCCTTCACTGAGTTGTCCCTTTCCATCTCTAGTAAGTTCAAAGTTTATTTATATTTTGGTTATCTAATTGAATTTATTTTTTTAAATCCATGTCATCTTGAATAAAAATGTATCCAAATTTGTAGGAACCTAATTCATAGTTGAGTTCATATGTAGAAAATATTACTCCATATTTTCAAAAATGTCAGAAGATATTATCAGGACCAGCATATCGCAAGCAGTTGGTAGATGAAAATAAAGAACCTCTTCACCCTATCAATGGAACATGGCATATTTTGGCTGCAATCTTGGATAAATGATGGTAATAATTGTTTTGTATAATGTAATTTTAACAAGCCAATTATATTTACATGATTATTAATATCATTCATATTTTATTAATGGTGTTCAATATTTTTTTAAATTAAGATTCTAGTGATGATGAGAAACCCACCTACCATCTTCCAAAGAACCCCAATACAATGTCCACTTGAGATAAGGTTGCATTAAGAGAAAGAATCATAGAGGAATGATAAAAATAATGGTTGAATCAACCACCTATTCAATTCCCACTATGTATAGATTCACCAATTAAGAATGACTACAACAATAGCAATTCTTCATCACAAGTTGGCAATGTATAAGGCAAGAAAATGGAAGTTATCATGAATAATTACTTACGGGATACGACTTCCATGGATTAAATGTTGTTAGATGCATTCCATAATGGTTATGTAGAGGATTATTCTCATATCACTCATACCTTATTCGAAATATGGAAATCTTCTTCCACCACCCCTCACTTTGGACCTACTTGTAAGTCAAAGTCCACTCAACTAGGGACACTGATGTTGTAAAATGTGAAAGAAAATATTGGCATGTCGAATTCATGTTCCTTGACAATACTAAGGTAATTTACTTGCATAATCAATCAAGTTCCTTATATTTTTTCATGCATTCAAATTTAAAAATCGTTGATTTTATGAATGTTAAATTTTGACATTGTACAATTATATTCCCCATCAACTGTGGGATATTCAAAGATAAGGTTATTTCAAGTGATAATGTATTTACAGGTATCTACAAAGAGGCAAACCAAATTTTAAAAATGTTGGGTGTTGATTACATATCAGATCATGCATATCTGAATGATTATATTCTATATAAAAGAGAATATGCAGACGAAGAGATATGTATGAAATGTGGGCATGACACATACCATAATTCAAAATAAAAGGATAAATCACATGGTCTTACTCATAATATATTGAGGCACATGCCTATAATCTCAAGGATTCAAATATTCTTTCTTTGCAAATAATTATCTATGTTCCAGGGATGGCATGCCTCGTAGAGAATTGAGTCGGGAGTTATGTGAATCCCAAGAGATTCAACAACCATGAAGCATAAAGTGGATACATGACCTAAAACGTTCGAGGAAATTTGAATTCTATGACTCAACATATCCATGGATGGCATAAATCCATATTCCCTCCAAAACACCAATTATTTTGTTGGGCCTATAGTAGTGATAAAAAACAATATCCCCCCATGGTGGTTTGTGAATAATGAACATCTTATGTTGGCTCTCATAGTCCCTCGTAGAATACAAGTGAAGAATATGGATGTCTTCTTACAACCATTTGAAGATGAATCAAAGAAATTATGGGAATTGATACATCAATATTATGTTTCAAGACCCACCATAAGAGAGAGGATTTTTACGTTGCATAACATATGTAATTATGCCATATGTGATTATTCAGGCTTAGGATTTTGATCTGATAAATTGCATTCTTATTGATATGTTTAGTAAAAATATTGTTTCACATATTAATTTAATTCGCTACAAGTTTTCAAATCTTCATGGTTGCTAACATTTCAACTTGTATACAATAATTTCACCAATATTGTAGCAAAAGGGTATCATGGATTTAAATGTTGTGGACCTTCTCTGAAGGCTAGGTGGTTTGAACACCTAAGAAAACTAGGGTATGATTTCTTTAGGATATTCCTCCCAAAATAATACTCTTACAGAATAGAAACATATGCTCTCAATGGTAAACCATAGAGAACTGAAAGGCATGAAATAATGACAACAGCTAAATGCAGTAGAGAATATGAGAGAGAGAGAAGGAGGAGTTTGGAGAAATTTTTTATTGCAATTGGGAGCCTATGTTCGATGATCCAGAATTATGCGACACCTATTTTGAGAAATTTCCCATTAAGAGGAAAAGGAAATTTGTCTTTTATGAGCTCCCATTTTGGGAGAATATTAATATTTCCCACTTACTATATCCCATTCATATATTAAAAAAAAAAAAAAAAATATATATATATATATATATATATATATTCTTTATAGAGGTAGATATCATTGAAAGATAGTGACATGTTGGTTGTTAGGAGATATCTTATTTCCTCAAAAACTAAAAATAAGCATTGCTCAGGACAAGAAACTAGAGGAGAGGATGGTCCCTCTTGTTATTTAAAAGAAGGTGATGTGCCATGGATTTTAAATAAAGCTGATATCTATTTTGAACAGGAAGTTATACTGATTGTTAGGATTCCTTCTTTATATGGGTCTTCACTACGGTGCTACTGCATTGTGGAATATCATTTTTCAGAGTTGAAATCACATGAAAATTTGAACCTTCTAAGAGTACATATGTAAAAACATGATTTTATTATATTTTTTTATTTTTATGTAATGGAACATTTTATAATTAATTTGTGTGTAATGTACTATTTCTTATGCAGTGCCATTATCCTTTTCTCATCCATGGGCGTGTGAACAATAACTTCCCCCAATACCTATGACATGCCATATCTAAATTATCTACATTTATACATTGGATCGCACCAAAGGATGTTCATATGGCTAGCATTCCATGGTGGTGTGAAGAGATAGCTAAGATTGTTTGTATGTTTGAGAAGTAGTTTTTGAAGATCTTCATGGACTTGCAAGTTCATTTTATAATTCACCTAGTATATAAGGTTCAATTAGTTGGAGTCATTTTGTGTCATTCAATGTTATTATCAGAGAGGTAAATGAATAAATTGAAAGGTTTTATTCTTAAAATTGAAAAAAATTAGCAGTATATGGCAGAGGGGTATATATCGTATGATTATTTCTATTTTACTAGTGAGTACATCAAGAAGATTGACATCATACCAAGTGCATTGGTTTGGGAGGAAGAAAGGGATGAAGACAAAAGATAAGGGGAGATTATCGAAACAAATGGAAATAGGTGCATGATAAATACTAAGTGAAGACTTATCATTTATCAAATTACTACACATTTACTTTTCACACTAAACTTCGTATTAATGCATATTTTGATCTCATATGTACAAAATATATATGTTGGTATGGTTTTATCGCCAGAAAAGTCATAAATTAAAGCCATAAATTAATTCATTCCTTACAATATGGTAGTGATACAACTATGGGTCACATTTTATGAAGAGAAGAGGAGGAAATGGCACGATGACAGGAAAGAATTGAAATGTTTGAATCACAAAAGTGTGCCTTATCTTAATATTTTAATAGAAAATATTCTGATGAAATTTTGAAACAGTTGGATTGTTAATCAAATAAAATAGAAATATGGTGCATTTGGTCATTACCCATGTGTTGAAGAGGATGCACTAAACACATGGAGTGGATGCATCAACTCGATAATTATATTCTCTTTCTTTATAGTTTCAACTTCATAGTGCAACTTTGAATTGTAACATCTATATATTTATTTATCTTTAATTATGTTCGGGTTATTAGACACATGACACTTTAATTATTTTCACTTTTTATAGGTGCATTTTTCTCATCTATATGGGCATACAGACATAATTTATGCAAGGAGTATGTCGATGATGGATGCATGATGCAAGACTATGGAGTGGAGGTCAAGCTCGACCAATATATTCATGCTAGCCACCATGATCAAAACCTAATGCAAGGGATATAATGTTACGTTGGAAAGATAAAATTTATCATTCAAGTGGACTTATCGTCATTCAATTGTGTTATTTTTAGGTACAAGTGATGGGATACCTTTGATCAGAATAATGTAGATTATCATGATAGTTGATTCATATGCGTCAACTCTAAAAACATGTGGCATGAAGCTAGGGAGCCTTATGTTATCCCAAAGCACTACAAACATGTATTTTTTCACCTATATTGGATAGGGATTGCTGGTTCGTATTAAAACGTGAACCTAGACCAAAACATATTTTTGAGAACAACAATGTTATCATTCCAATCAAGGAAGATAATCAGGTTGATGATAGTGGAGACTCATATGTAATTGTTATTTCATCATTTATACTATTTTTGTATGTTATTTTATCATTATTTCACTAAGTATATTATTTTTTTATTTGTCTTATTCACATTTTATAATATAATTGGTAAGATTCAAAAACATTTACACAGTTTTTTTGTCATGGAAATATTTTTACATGACTTAAAACTAGGTATTTACAATTGTGTACATTATTTAGTATAATGAGGATTCAAGATAAAAACCCTTCTCAAATAGGAACATATCAACTACACTAAATTTGTGGTGGAGACTAAGAGGAATTTGTTTGACTTTCAGACTCGGTGATGCACTTTTGTCTCCTATTTAGATTATTTAAAATAAATATATATTTTTTATATTTATAATTATATTATTTAAAGTAGACATGTCTGTATGGTTGTCAACATGATGTAAAATTAGCTTGGATAAATCTATAAAAGATGAATTTTATTGACTATATCATGATAAGTATGTGGAAAAACTAATATTTTATCAGTTTCCCATTAAGATATGATCAAATATATTATTTTCCAAAAGTTAAATCTCAATTATTTGTCAAATGTTTTAATACTACAAGTAATTTCACATTAAGCCTTATCTTGTTACATTTCTTTATCCTCGTCTTTAGATAGAGGAAATTCTAATTTAAATTTGTAAGAGTTGCAATAAATATTAAATTTGAATTGCTTGAAAATCTCATAACTTTATAAAGACATTAAATCTTATAAAAATAGAATTTTTTAGGTTATATTAAATATAAATTAATTGCACCCACAGAATTCTTACTCCATTAATAGTTTCTTTCTAATTCAATGTATGAGGGATGCTTGTAAAATTTTCAATGTTTCATATTGATTTGATGTGTAATATTTTACAAATTATTAAATGTATATATAGAGGAAAATATTATGAGGGGGTCATATTTTAACATTTTACTGTGGATAAGGTGAACTATAAATACAAAATTTCAATGTCAACTACATATACATTATACCAACATAAATCCATATATTAGCCTAATTTTACAATCATAGTTTCAACAATACTAAAATTTGTAATTTATAAAAATATCTTTGCTTTCATTTAAAGTAAGTCGTATTGCATGCAATTTCATATATAATCTATAATAAATATTATTTCATAAAAATAAACATCATGATGATAACCATCTAACAATCATAAACATTATCTAAGATACAAATTCAAATTCACTATCATCATCTAATGATATACACATCTAGCACATATAAATGTCATTAGTTATAACACAAATTTGATAATCTAATAGGGCATTATCATCACGATGATATCTAAAAGAAAACACAACCATTCTAACCTAACATTATCACCTAACACATACAGAAATTAATATAAATCTCATCTCAAATAATTGTTATCACATACACATTTATCTACCAACATATTAAATTAAAATATCTAACATGACGTAGCAATATACAAATCAAAACCAACATATAAATTAAGTACATAAAAATGAACAAAAAATGCTCCATATATCTATATATGAAATTAAAATAACTACATGAATTCAAATAAGTAAAATCAAATATTTGATAAAACAGACGTAGTGCTAAGTTGATCTATAGTAAAAGATGATGGATGGTCAGCTAGAGCATGATCAACGTCTATCGAACTCAACTAAGGTGGAAGAAAAGGTGGTTAGTCTGCCTGAGTATAATATGATGGATGGTAAAATATGTCGGCACCCTGAATGTGGTCTGGAAAACTCAGATGTGGATGAGGAGGTGGATGGTATTCTCTATCAGGAGAAATATGAGCCACATCCTCTAGCTCTAACATCCATCGGACTAAGGAGGTGTACTGGCAAATGGATCACTAACACCCTTACGACCATGATCTGATGGAGTGGTACTACCACAAGCATCATGATCTGATGGATTGGTACTACTAGAGAGGAATCTTTAGGATAGTGGCAGCATTTACGAATGATGGGTGATAGCTAAAAACTTGGGTTGAACACTTTTTCTTTCCTAAGCTCAAATATTGGTTGAAAATTAACCTCCCTTCTAAGGGATGGATCTGTTTTCACTTCCTAGCAGCTAAGGATTCAGATCTCATTCTGGAGGTGCCTTGGGTTAAAGATAATCATGTTCTGGTGCTTCAAATATGGAGTGTTGGATTTGACCCTTTCTTTGAGACAATAAATAGGAATATCGTTTAGGAAAAGTTACCAGGATTTCCATTGGAGATCTAGAACGAGGTTTATATTAGGGTCTTTTTATTACTGGGATACCGACAGCATGGATCAATTGTACAAGCACATGGCCTAGGTCCTAATAGACATGGATTTTGGAAAGTGGTTGTGGGAGGTATGCATCTTCATCAATTATCAGGAAGTTTGTTATAGATTCTTGCTTTTTCAGGCAACAGGCCATCTGTGACATTCTTTCCCACAAAGATTCATGGCGAGTCTTGCATCAAGGTTCATATTATCCTATTTATGACTATGTTTGGAAGGTTGGACCTGTACAGTTGACGAGACTGCTCAACAATTCATGGTTGAACACGAGTATCCATCATTTTTATGTTCCCCCATGTTTTGAATTTACTATTGTATCCTATGAAGAGGGGTCCAGAGTTGATAAGGGTTTTGAGATTTTAAAGGATGGGGGAGTCCGTTCAAGGGTTGAACCATTCCATGCACAGTTTCCTACACATATCGTTAGATGGTCATTATTTTAGACTGGTCCTGAAGAGGGGGATTGCGGGATAAGGGTTCAACTTCTTCCAAGAAGAAGCGCCAATCAAAATACAAAAAAAGTTCCAAATGTATCAATCTATACACCATCTATAAATATAGAATTTCAATGTCAACTACATATACACTATACCAACATAAATCCATATATTAGCCTAATTTTACAATCATAGTTTCAACAATACTAAAATTTGTATTTATAAAAATATATTTTCTTTCATCTAAAGTAAGTCATATTGCATGAAATTTTGTATATCATCTATAATAAATATTATTTCATAAAAATAAACATCATGATGATAACCATCTGACAATCATAAACATTATCTAAGATACACATTCAAATTCACTATCATCATCTAACGATATACACCTCTAGCACATATAAATGTCATTAGTTAGAACACAAATTTGATAATCTAACAAGGCATCATCACCCTGATGATGTCTAAAAGAAAACACAACCATTCTAATCTAACATTATCACCAAACACATATTGAAATTAATATAAATCTCATCTCAAATAATTTCTATCACATACACATTTATCTACAAGCATATTAAATTAACATATGTAACATGACGTAACAATATACACATCAAAACCAACATATAAATTAAGTACATAAACATGAACAAAAAATGCACCATACACACACACACACACACACACACACACACACACACATATATATATATATATATTAAAATAACTACATGAATTCAAATAAGTGCAATCAAATATTTGATAAACAGACGTAGTGCTAAGTTTATCTGTAGTAAAAGATGATGGATGGTCAACTAGTGCATGATCAACGTGTATCGAACTTAGCTGAGGTGGAGGATGAGGTGGTTATTCTGCTTGAGTATAATACGATGGATGGTAAACTATGTTGGAACCCTGAATGTGGTCTGGAAAACTCAGAGGTGGATGAGGAGGTGGATGGTCTTCTCTATAAAGAGAAATATGAGCCACATCATCTAGCTCTAACGTCCATCATTGGGTGACTAAGGAGGTGTACTGGCAAATGGATCACTAACACCCTTACGACCATGATCTGATGGAGTGGTACTACCAGAAGCATCATGATCTGATGAATTGGTACTACTAGAGAGGAATCTTTGGGATAGTGGCAACATTTACGAATGATGGGTGAGAAGCTAAAAACTTGGGTTGAACACTTTTTCTTCCCTAAACTCAAATATTGGTCAAAAATTAACCTCCCTTCTAAGGGATGGATATTTTTTCACTTCCTGGTAGCTAAGGATTTAGATCTCATTCTAGAGGTGCCTTGGGTTAAATGGAATCACGTTCTGGTGCTTCAAATAGGCAGTGTTTGATTTGACCCTTTCTTTGAGACGTTAAATAGGAATCTCGTTTAAGAATTTAGCTACCAAGATTTCCATTGGAGCTCTAGACCGAGGTTTCTATTAGGCTCTTTTTATTATTGGGATAGTGACAGCATGGGTCAATTGTACAAGCACATGGCTTAGGTCCCAGTAGTCATGGATTTTGGAAAGTGGTTGTTGGAGGTATGCATCTTCATCAATTATCGGGAAGTTTGTTATAGATTCGTGCTTTTTCATGCAACGGGCCATCTATGACATTCTTTCCCACAAATATTCATGGCGAATCTTGCATCAAGGTTCGTCTTCTCCTATTTATGACTATGTTTGGAAGGCTGGACCTATACAGTTGACGAGACTGCTCAACAATTCCTGGTTGAACATGGGTAACCATCATTTTTATGTTCCCCCGAGTTCTGAATTTACTATTGTATCTTATGAAGAGGGGTCTGGAGTTGATAAGGGTTTTGAGCTTTTAAAGGATGGGGGAGTGTGTTCAGGGGTTGAACCATTCCATGCATAATTTCCTACACTTATCGTTAGATGGTCATTCTTTTAGACTGGTCCTGGAGAGGGGGATGGCAGGATAAGCGTTAAAATTCTTCCAAGAAGAAGCGCCAATCAAAATAAAAAAAAAAAGTTCCAAATGTATCAATCTATATGCCATCTATCTAGAATTAGGGATTAATTCGGAGCCTAGATCTCCAAGGATTTCAGATCATATTACGGAGGCTATAAGGGATATTGGTTATCTATCAGAATGGTTCCTTAGAGAGTATTTAGCTGAATCAAGGGTGCCTCCATGAATATCCTCTCCTATAAAGTTAGGGGCTTGGTTGTGGCCCATAAAACAAGAGCACTCAAAGACATGGTTAGAACTCTCAAAACTTCAATCATTTTTCTTCAAGAAACCATGAGTGATTTTGATCTTGCTTGGTAATTCATGCTTTCGATCTGCCCGAATTGGTAGTTTTGTGCAAAGGGGGCGAATGAGACCTCCCGTGGATTGGGTGCAATGTGGGATCCAAGCATATTCAATGCACTAGCTTATTGGTGTGAAGTTGGTTTTTTTCTTACATGTTAATACAGGGGCACAAACTATCAAATTTTCCTTCTCAATATGCATGCACTATATACGGATAGAAAATTAGGTTGCGATAATTGTACGGATTCTGTTGGAATTTCTGGTTATTCCAAACAATAGAGAGGAAATAAAAGTTCCTCTGCTAACACAGATAAATCAATGCAACAATGTTGACAGAGAAATGGAGCAAAAAATCTTTTCATTAAAACTTGAACTGTTACAAAAATGAAAATATTTTCTTTAGAACTACTGTGTTCTGGTTCTTGGCTACTCTGACAATAGAGAACTTACAAAAAACCTTCTTTTCTACTCTCTCTGTCTTTTTAACACACACTGTCTTTTTGTCTTCCGGCACACACAGTCAAAATGGACACAACTTTCTCATTGTTTCACACTCTTTGTCTTTTGGGCATACTCTGTCTTCTTCTTCCTTCATAGTCACAGTTCTTACTGTATTTCTCTCGGCATATATTTTTTATAAAAACTATTATATATATATATATATATATATATATATATATATATATATATATATGTCAAAACATATACATCCTAAGTTAAAAAAATAAAATATATTGTGCCGCATTAAAACAAATACATTAAACTTAAGGTTTAGAGCCTTATTAAAAAACAATTCATCACAGGTTTCAAAACTTAAAACCTATTGGATGTCGGCCTCGTGACTTGGCATTGGTGGGCCATAGATTATTGCATCGTTTCGAGGATGGTGTGACGTATGCACAAAGTTGTGTGATACGTCTCCCATTGGTCAATTGTGTTGATGTGGAATGGTGTCTTAAACAAAACAAATCGCGACAAAGGTGGATGGAGTAATGGTGGTAGGTGTCGGGTTTTATGGTGTGGGGTTGCAAAAGTTTGAATGCTAGGTTGCATGGTTTAAAACCACCGATTTTATCTGCAGGAAGGGGCTACATCCTTTATTAAATAAAATGGACTCGCAGGGAAAATTAAACGCAAAAATTTAGTGCAGGATGGAGTTTAATAAACAAACAAGAAAACTCTATTGTTGTTATCCTTCTGCTTCAAATCAAAAAATTAATTTTGTCCTCCTTGCTCAGTTGCAATTGGGTTTAAATTTCAACACTCCCACTTAAACAAAAATTTTGTTCTCTTTCATACCCATACATTTTCCTAAATAGTTAAAAATATTCTGATCCAATGGTTTTGTTAATATATCAGCAAACTACTCTTATGTTCTGCAAAGTTGCAAAACAATTTGTCCATTGCTAACTAATTCTCTAATGTAGTAATACTTTGCATCAATTTGTTTCATTCTCTTATGAAACAATGAATTCTTGGATAACACTATAGCTGAGCTATTATCACAATAAATTGTTTTTCCTTTACCTGTTCATGACACAGACTTCTCAACATTCTTCTCATCCATACCACTTGACATGTTATTGTTGTTGCTGCCACGTACTCTGTCGCTGCTATTGATAAAGCCACAATTGGCTATTTCTTAGAAGCCCGTGAAATGGCTCCTAAAACCATATGAAAAACATATCCAGACAATCACTGTCAATATATCCAATCAATTTAAAATTTTCTGAAGTGTTGTATAAAATACTATACCTCTTTGTTCCCTTCACATACCTCATAATTATTTTTGCTGGTTGCCAATGTGCCTCCTTTAGCCTTTCCATAAATTTGGAAATTAAACTCATAGCATGCGTAATATCAGACCTAGTTGCAGTCATATACATAAGGCTGTCAACTATGCTCTTATATAAACCTGGATCAAAATCCTTACTGTTGTCTTCTTTGCTCAGTTTCAATCCAAAAACTTTAGGATTAATTGTTGCCTTGCAATCCTGCATGTTAAATATTTCCAGAACTTCTTGTTAGCTTGAGAAATAAAAACCTTATTTTCATTTTTCTCTACTTGTATTTCTAAAAAGTATCTCAGCAATCCCATATCAGTCATCTCAAATTCTTCTTTCATGACTATCTTAAAATTTTCAATAAGGTAAGCAACATTACCTATAAAAATCACATCATCAACATATAAAACAACACTGAGCATCTTACCATATTTTTCTTTGATTTATAATGTGGGTTCTCCTTCACATTTCTCAAACCCATTTTCCAGTAGATAGGCATCTATCCTACTGTACCATGCTCTTGATGTTTGTTTCAGCCCATACAGAGCTTTATTCAATTTGCATACCTTGTGCTCTTCGAATTCTTTCTCATATCCCATAGGTTGTTCAACATAAACCTCTTCCATCAATACTCCATTCAGGAATGTTGATTTCACATCGATTTGGTAAACATTGCACTTGTGTTGTGCTGCCATGGACAACACTGCTCTTACTGTTTCCATTCTTGTAATTGGTGTAAAATTTTCTTCATAATCTCTTTCTTGTTGTTGCTTGTAGCCTTTGACAACGAGTCTAGCCTTTTTCCTTTCAACCTTACCTTCATCATTGCTCTTGGTTTTATAAACCTATTTCACTCCAATTACTTCTTTGCCTTTACCGAGATCAACTAATTCCCATGTCTTATTTTTCTCTATGGTATTTATTTCTTTATACATAGCATCTATCAATTTCTTATCTTTTACAACTTCTTCAAAATGAATAGGGTCTTCTACATGAAAATATAAGGCAAATAAAGAGTTCATACCTTCTTCTTGCTCATAAATTTCATTCAAACTTCTGAATCTAGTTCCTCTTTCACTTGTTGAGCGTGTAATTGTATAAGAACTCAAATCTTGTCCTTGTGATGTGCCTGAAGAAGCACTATCATCACTTATCAAGGGTGTTCTCATACCTCCTTATGGTGTCCCTTGCTGTCCTTGTGTTGGTGGAGGTGGTGCTACTAATGAGGGATTTATTTTAGCCATTTCTTCCTCATCTTCATCATGAGAGAAACAACTTTTTACATTCACTGTTTTCTCAATGCTTCCATCCCAAGCTTCTTCCTAAGTAAATTGTACATCTCTTCTTATCATAAAATTCTAGGTGGATGGGCTATATAATATGTATGCTTTGGATTCTTCACAGTATCCAACAAATATGCACTTCTCCCCCTTATTGTCCAACTTCTTCCTTAGCTGATCTGGAATGTGTGCATAAGTCACACAACCAAAAACTCTCATTTGGATGACAAACTATTTTATGCCACTCCATCTTTCTTCAGGAACTATGTTCATAAAACTCTTTGTTAGGCATCTATTCAACACATACACTGCAAAATGTACAGCTTCAACCCAATATTCATTTGGAAAATGTTTTGCCTTCAACATGCTTCTTACCATATCCATGACGGTTCTCTTTTTACTTTCAACAACTCCATTTTGTTGTGGTGTATACCTTGTTGTAAATTTCTTCTGTATCCCATTTTCTCTACAAAAACATAGAAATTATTTGGAGATATATTCTCCTCCCCTATCTGTCCTTAAGACTTTAATCTGCTTACCACTTTTATTCTCAACAAGACCTTTAAAGAGAAAAAGTTTTTCAAACACTTCACTATTGAACTTCAAGAAATATAACCATGTTTTTCTTGTGTACTCATCAATAAAGGTCAGCAGATAATGGCTGCCTGCTAATGATGGTGTTTGCATTGGTCCACGCAAATCAGAATGGACTATTTCTAAGGGTGCCTTTTCCCTTATGCTCTTTCGTGATGGAAAGATTTCTTTGCCTTGTTTTCCCAAGATGCAACCTTCACATAGGCTGTTTGGTTTTTCAATAAATGGTAATCCCTTTACCATTCCTTTCCTATGCAACAAATTCAGACCTCCAAAGTTGATATGCCCAAATCTCAAATGTCATAACCAATTTTCATCATTTTCTTCTCTTTGGTATGTCTCTTGTGTCACTGCTGCCATTGAAGCTCCTTCCTGCAAACCTTCTCTCATCTTGAGAGGAAAAATTATGTTTCTTATCATCTTCACTTGTGCAATCCTCTGTTTTCTTGGTGGTATGTCCATGATGGTACATACATCATCTTGAAAGAAAACATTGTAGCCTTTCTGAATGAGTTGTTCAATGCTCAAAAGGTTACACTTCATACCAAGCACATAGTAAACATCTGATATGGATTTTATTTCTCCTTTCTTTGTTAGAACACTCACTCTACCTTTTCCCATGACAGAGACTTTACTATTTTTCCCCAATGTTACTTGAGACTTTACATTTTCATATAACTTGGAAAACATAGATGTTTCCAATCATATGGTTGCTACATCATGAATCTAGAAACCATATATCCTCATTCTTCTCTTCAGTCGTATTACATGCTAAAAACAAAATCTCTTGTCTAGGATTTTCTTTAGTGAAATTAGCACGAGGTCTACTACCCATGTCACTCTATTTATTTCTACATTCATTGACATAATGGTCGTACTTCTTACAGTAATGACATTGGACTTGGGATTTATCATACCTATGTCCATGTGCTTGATTTTGTCCACCATGTTGGTTGCTGCCTTGACTTTGATTCCAACTTTGATTGTTGTCCCTTCAACTAGTATTTGCAGGGTTTTTTATTCCTATTTTTTGGCTTCTACCTCTTCCTTTTCCTCTGTAGTTTCCTTCGCCTTGACCTCTTCCTCTTCCAAAGGAAATTTGGGACTTGAAGGGATGCTCCAAGGATGAGTTTGTTATTCTACTCAATCTTTTTTCATGTGTCATTAATGATACATGAAGCTCATCAATAGTAAACAATGAGATATTCTTTGTCTCTTCAATAGTTATTACTATCACATAAAATCTCGAGGGTAAGGTCCTTAATACTTTTTCCACTGTTCTTCTTTCTTATATGGTCTCTCCATGAGATCTCATTTGAGTAACCAATCCAATCAACAATGTGAAGAATGAGTCTATTGTATCAGACTCTTTCATGCAAATGACCTAAAAATCTCTTCTCGTTAATTGAAGCTTTGATGTTTTTACCTTCCCCATACCTTGGTTGGCTGTCTGGAGGGTATCCCATGCATCCTTAGACTTCTTAGCTGCTGCAATTCTTGGAAATATGATTTCATGTACTACGCGATAGAGATAAAAGAGGGCTTTTGAGTCCTTCCTATTACTCTTCAATAAATCCTTCTCTACCTGTGTTCAGGCATTAAATGCATGCTCATTTGTTGGTTCTTCTAAACCATATTCAACTAGTTCCCATAAATCTTGTGAGGAAAACATGGCTCTCATTGTGATTTCCCAATAGTCATAACTCTTCCCATTGAACTGTGGGAGTTGAATATTTCCCATATTCATGTTTGTGCTAGCTCTTCCCATTGCTAACTTTCTGAACTATGCTTTAAAAAACTTGACTGTGTTTCTTAACTAAACCTTCTCATTGCTGAGAAATAAACTCTATCTCCAAGAGAATTCCTTCTACAGTTCAAAGGACTGTATTCCTTTAAGCAAACAAAAAACTCTGTCTTTGATAAATACCTGGCTTTGCCGAACATTCACTCTGCTTGTCAAAAGCTTCAACAACTCCTTCTTCCTTCAACTTCTTTAGTAAATGTAAAGAGCCTAGAATAGATCTCATACCATGTTGGAATTTCTGGTTATTCCAAATAATATATAGGAAATAAAAGTTTCTCTGCTAACACAGAGAAATTAGTACAACAATGTGGACAAAGAAATGGAGTAAAAACTCTTTTCATTAAAACTTGAACTATTACAAAAATGAAAATATTTTCTTCAAGACTACTATGTTCTGGATTACAATGCAAATTCCCTTGGCTATTACAACAACACAACACTTAAAAAAAACATCTTTTCTGCTCTCTTTGTCTTTTTAACACACACAGTCAAAATGCACACAGCTTTCTCACTGTTTCACACTCTCTGTGTTTTGGGCATACTCTACCTTCTTCTTCCTTCACAGTCATAGTTCTAACTGTATTGCTCGGCATATATGTTTTCTAATAAACTATTATATATATAAACATTTCATGTTTATAAAATATATATTTCAAAACATACATATTTCGGGGATGGTGTGACTTATGCACAAAATTGTGTGATATGTCTCCCATTGGCCCACTGTGTTGACATGGAGCGATGTCTTAAACAGTAATGGCAGTGGGTGTTGGGTTTTATGGTGCAAGGTTGCAAATGTTTGAATGCTAGGTTGCGTGGTTTAAAACCACAGATTTTCTCTATAGGAAAGGGCTATGACCTTTATCAAATAAAATGGACTTGTAGGGAAAATTAAATGCAGAAATTTAGTGCAAAATGGACTTGGGTTTAAATTTCAACAACTTCTAGGATTCTATCCCTCCCATTCGTTATCATTGTCTGAGATTACAATTTGACCATGGGTGGGTGAGAGATTTTGTGGATTCAAGCACAGTTGTGGAATACAGTTGTTTCTCCACTTCTTTGATTTAATGTTACCTGATATCCTTGCAGTAGTGGAGAAGTCCAGACTATATGGGGTCATCAACAGGGGTTTGAGTGCTACATTCATTGCATTCATTCTAAAGAAGGATCTTCCTCTCACCTTCTTGGACTACACCTATATGTTTATGCAATGCTCTATATAAGATTATTTCCAAGCTGTTTGCAATGAAGATCAAAATGACCCTATTGGATTTTATTTCACCAGAACTATTGGATTTTATTTCACCAGAACAATTTGCATCCTTGAAAGAAAGACAGATCGAGAATGTTATGGGGGTGTCAAAAGAATGCCAACACTCTATGAAGGCTCGGCATGGGAGCATGATTAAGGTCAATCTAATGTTAAGTTTGGAAATAAATGTCAAAATTCAATGGTGATGCTAAAAGCGTTATAGATTGGGTAAAACACCACTCTCACTTAAGCCCGCCCATTCTCACAAATTGGATGGATTGAATCCAAGAACTGACTACCTCCTTCTCGTCAATCAACTTTAATCATATCTACATGGAACAGAATCAGCTGCGCGATCTTCTGTTCAAAAGAGAGGTATCGGGGTGGTGCTTAGCCAGTACTTCTTTGCCTCCTATTATAAAAACAACCTTAGGCATACTCCTAGCATTGACTCCATCTAGGATCCTCTTATTTTTCATTTGCTTTTTGTATTGGTATGAACAATCTTTTGTATATAAATAAAGTAACAATGTAACCTTGTAATTCTAATTTTTCTTTGCTTCTAAAAACGTTAAACAAATATTTTCTTTGTTTCTAAAACCATTAAACAAATGTAAGGGTCCATATAATCTTTAAACAGTTCCGATAGTGTATCAGCTTTGTACCTCTTCTTTAATATGCTACTTCATGACACAAATAACTCTTACGCATATCTCCAAAAGTAGGGTTATAATATTTTCCAAAAAATAATTAAGTGGATAAAGCACACGGTCAATGACTAGAGAATAGAAATTGAGAAGGTTATCTCAGGTTTTAATTTCGAGTCTCTGGTGGAGCACGTAAAACGCAGTCGAGATCATGGTATTTCTCTCGGATGAGCGGGCGAACGTCATTTTTCTCCTCCGCTAGTTGTCGGAGGAATGGAATCAGTTCACTAAGTGAGTGATCAGAGGTATCGCCTGTACGAAAGCGTTTAATGGGGATGGCGTTGAAGGGTTGGAGCTCGTATGACAAGGGGATGTCATCGATGAGAATGACTTTCCTGAGGTCTCTTCCGAGGACAGACAGGTCTTTTATATTAATTGTCATACAGCATTGCAGGCAAGAATTTCTGTACAAGCGATGCGAGAACAGCGACTGGTGATGGGGACTGAAGAGACCCTCAATGAGCCTGTTTGCTCTCTTGGAAGAACTCGCAGTGAAGAGGACGAGTTCGAACATCTCCGCCGCCTCCTCCAAGAAATCGTCCACTCCGGGCCTTTTGAAGCTGTCACTGTAGTCGTTCTTGTTGATGGCAACATCCAAGTTGTAGTCCAAGATAGTGCCGTCCATGTCAAGGACCAGCGTATGCTTCTTCTTGTTGTGCGGCTCCATGGGTGGCAGCAGAGGAGCACTAGGTGGCTCCTGTGGCAGCGTCCAATATAAAAAGTTGTCGGATACAATTGGAGATTTCTCAACGAGTGTAACATTGACCTTCAGTAGCGCAAGCTTGGCCAATGCGCAGGGCAGTTCGTCCATCAATTCCATATCTGATCTCCAACAAAAAAATCGTTTGATAGGAACTGAATTGGAGGGTTGAAGGGAGTAGGAGAAAGGGCAGTCGTCAACAATAATTACCCTTTTCAGGTTCCTTCCCAGGAGCGAGAGGTCCTTCACGAGTTTACCTTCTATTTCACTGCACGAATCTCTATAGAGCCTCTTCCGAATGAGGCTGCTGTTTGGCAGTTTATCCAATATAGCGTCGGCCCTTTTTTGGGGACTCTCTGTAAATATCACGATCTCAAACAATTGCGCCATTAATTCCAGAAAGTGTTCCAAATAGGGTCTTAATGCAATGAACGTAACCCTACCTGTGATTTGCTGTTCAACGACGAAATCTATGTCACAAAATCGTTCATCGTTATTCGCACGTAACTGGTCCTCAGTTAATTCTATTAACAGCGTTCCGTCCATGTCCAGAACAAGAGTATACTTTGTTTTATCCTGTGGATCCATAGGAGGCAACAGAGGCTCCCGAGGCCCCTGCATTTCTATCGCTGTAAGTGTTTAGAACACGGACACATTCGATTATATCCTTCTTAACAATTCAACATATTGGTATATAAGGGTGTAGCACCCATTTCTGAAAGTCACGACTTTTAAACGACCACATGTAACGTGTTTTTTATATAAATATTCTTGCTTTCAGATTTTTTTCATTATGTGGCTGATTTTGAAAATTATTGTTTCAAGAAAATTAGTAAAGTTTTGAATTCTCTTATACATTTAAATAATAATAATAATAATAATAATAAAATTACAATATAATATTTAAACCAATCAATAATTTGCTATCAAAATAATAAAAAACATTTATAAATTGCTATCAAAATAATAAAAAACATTTATAACAATTTAAAAATTAAAACGTCGTTAAAATAATTTGAAAAAAAATGTTAATTTTTTTTATAAAAATATTTTGAAGTCTAAAAAGAAAAATTTGCTATCATGTTAATTGGAAATGATTAAGCCTTCGTGATTAAGCTTTAAAGTGTTATGATTTGAAAACAATTCCTCCAATTAGTCAAATCCATTATTAAATGATTAAACAACGATTTACTATCAGATTAAAAACACTTATAGGAAACAAACTTCTTATCAACTAACTGCTTGTGTTCAACCCTTATCAATGGATTCAATGCTCTGGATTTTCAACTTCCCCAAAAATCAAGCTTTCTGTTTTTTTTAACAATCGGTTCAGTCTTACTAGAAACAGACGGTCTTTTAAAAATCATGAGCAGTCTTCACAAACCGATTCGGGCTTTTCAAAATTTTCAAACAGTACAAGATCTTCAGCCGTGCTCGGAAGAGATTATGGCTTTTCATTTTTTTTTCAAGAGTACATCATCTTTGTGCACCAGTGAATATTTATAAGTAATTTTCAGTTATAAGTAATTTTCGGCGGATTAGCATTTGGTAATTTATTCGGTTTTCATTAGCCTATGTGAATTAGTATTTGGTGATTTCTCTCATTCACTTAGGAATGTGAAATTGCAACCAGTAACTTGATTGCTCCTACTCTATTCGGAAAATAAAAATATCAATATATATGTATTATTCTTCTGTAAATATATTTTTTTATTTTCTAACATGTAACATTCATGGGCCAATATTTTTTTATTTTCTAACATGTAACATTCATGGCCAATGTTTACATTTATCAAGAGTTTGTTTTCACTCTCACCCTTTTTTTAGGGGATTTCTTGTTATGGAATTAAAAGCATCAAAGCTCAGTCTCGCACAAATGCTTTGAAATTTTTCATATAAATATTTAAATTTTCTGTTCATGAATTGAGAAATGTGAAATTTCAACCGGTAGCGTGATTGATTCTTATCTCTTCACAAAACAAAAATTATCAATATATATTA